>JASDQU011176491.1:0-26294 GCA_032191745.1 Picea mariana
TGAAAAATAGGGCTCAAAGATTCCTTTGAATCTCCCAAAATATGAAACATTTTTCAAATCCGAGGGATTTTTTTAATATCTAGTTTGTCCTCAACAAAAACCTCTTGGGCAGTTTCAAAATTCCTCTCCAGTTGGTCATAAAGGGATCTTGAAGTTGACCACTAAACCAGTCATTTGTGCAGCGCAACCTGTAGCCTGTACGCAGGAAAATACTCTACGCGAAAGCATCCTTTGTGTGAAAGCATCCTATGCACGACAACCCACTACGTGATTAAATCCAATGCGTGACGAAATCCACTGCATGATGAAATCCACTGCATGATGAAATCCACTGTGTGATGACATCCTCTGCGGGACAACATCCTATGCACGATAGCCAACTGTGTGACGAAATCCACTGCATGATGACATCCTCTGCACGACAACATCCTATGCGCGAAAACATCCCATGCATGACAGCCCACTGGGCGATGAAATCCAGTGCGCGATGAAATCCAGTGCGCGACGAAATCCAGTGCGCGATTAAATCCACTGCGCGACATAATCCTTTGCGTGGTGAAGTGCTCTGTGCAACGCGTAGCAAATTTTGCAGCACACAGTTGTAAATGGAAATTGAAAAAATAAATGATCAACTTCCTTTTTAAACTAACCCTTGGAGATGTTAGATGATGCCATGCATAAAACAAATATGGGTTCTAACATGCATGACTTTGCAAATTGTTGAAAAACCTCTAACCTTAGCTATGAAAATCATGGTGCTAACAACTGGCTCCAACGGGGATGCTATCCTCCATGTGAGGTAGCAAAGAACAGTAGACCATGCTCCTATCCATTGGATTGATCCCAAACTCAACTTTCCAACTGTAACTTGTAACCTACATCTKCTGAAAACCCAAAGCTRTATATGCTCCAAACTGAAATATGAAACTAAGCTGAAAATGGAAACTACATATTGCTAAAAGAAATGCTCGTAGTACCAAGATTATCCACACTCCTACCTA
The DNA here is from genome assembly GCA_032191745.1 of Picea mariana. Lineage (NCBI taxonomy): Eukaryota > Viridiplantae > Streptophyta > Pinopsida > Pinales > Pinaceae > Picea > Picea mariana. The sequence continues at coordinate 1,002 of JASDQU011176491.1, forward strand.
CCCTARCTGTTGAAAAATATGTCAATCAAGTGAAATCAAAATGCCAATGAAAACATGCAAGCACTTTATCCACTTTTTGCTTTCTTTGCACATGCTTGCTCCAAAGCCTTTTTATTGATAAGACATTCAAAAATTTATCTAAAAATTGAAATCTCAAAAAATTAAAAACATTGGGACKGTTTGCCACCTCCAACAAAATTACAAATGGATCCTATAGAACATACATAAAACAACAATCATGTTTCACCCCTTCCACTGCATCCTTGTTTTCATGTATTTCAACTTGTTGATTACCACAAAAAGGATGAAAAATATGTTGAGACTGCTAGAAATAACAATCTTCTGAATCAGAAGACAGTGTTGGCTCAAATGAAACCCCTAGTGGCAAGAAATCCATATTTGAAATTGATGTTGATTGACCATCATATTTATTTCCAAGCTGGTAGTTGATCACAAGTTGCAAATCTGAACTGAAATAACCTTCCATGTAATAAAAAACAGGGTCATTAATAGTATGAGAAGGTTTTTGGTCCTCTTCATTGATAACAATTTTCTCATGTAAAACAATATCACTTCGAATGCAGTCAAACTTCACTGCTTCCTCTGTTATCTCATGATTTACTTTCAACAATTCAAAGGAAGAAAAACATAATGGAAGACAGTTTTCATTTGCAAGTCCACTTCTTTCTTCATATTCAACATCATACCTGGAGGATTTCTGATTTGAAACATTATAAACATTTTGCTTCAGCAATTTGAAATAAGCAAAACACAATGGCAAGGTTCTATCACCTGATTCAAAACCTTCATTTTCTTCATTGCTGTCATATGCACATTTTTCAATTTCTTTGGATTGTTTAACATACTCATTTTTAGATTCATCTTCGACCAATGACTGCAATTTTGAATTGATAAGATCTTCTACATAATAAGTAACAGGTTCATCAAACACATGAGAATATTGCTGCAATTTCTTGTCAATTTGTTCCACCGAATCAATGTGATTTGGCATCAACACACATTCCTTTGCTTCAATGATGATCTTAGAATTTTCTTTCAACAATTTAAATGAAGAAAAACATAAAGGCAAAGCATTTCCTTCAGTTGATTCAATACTTTCTTTGTAACTATGATATGTAGGCTGATTGCTCTCATTACACTGTTGAAAATGAACATTTTCTAATAGAGAACATGCAGCTGGTTGTTCTAGGAAGTCAACACCATAATCATAATCATATTCATCATATACAGGAAAATCAACAACATCTACAATGCCATCTAACAAGAAAAATCTTGGGACATCAACCTGCTCTTCAACAAGTTGATTTGCAAATTCATTTTCTTGACTGTCTACAAATGAATACATAAAAAAAAAGCCTCGTGCTTATGATGAGATGGATCATAAGATAAATTAGCACATTTTTTTTCAATAAGTGGAATATAATCCTTTGCAAAATCATCAACATTTAAAACTTCAAGAGGACATATGATATTATTAACCCTCTTCTCAAGATTCAAATCAACTGTTTTTTGTTCATATTCACTGCCATGTTCTTTAGCATTCAACTCCTCATTTTGAATTTGTTTACATGCTTGAATATTGTGTTGAATCTCCTGAGCATCATTAAACATTTTTTGTAAGGACTTAGATCTTCTTTCCTTAAGAAGGAAAGACAAATATGGATGAAAAGTTGTTGCATAATGGAGCATGGAAATAGCTTTAGTGGGTTGAATTTAGTTAGGGAGTTTATAATAAAGACTAGCAAACCTCCTATTGAAATTTGAGATGGTTTCATCTTTCATTATTCTCATGGCATAAAACTCTAAAAGGAGTAGATCCCATGACTTTCTCTCACCCCAAAATCTACGGAAAGCTTCCTGCAATTCATTCCACGAGCTAATCAACTGAGGCTGAAAATGTCTGAACCATGCTTTGGCATCTCCTTGTAAGGACTGAGAAAAGGCCCTCATAGACACATCATCATGTTCGATCTCAAAAAGTTCTATAAAATGCTCAAAGACCTGAATATTTTTTTCAGCTAACTTTCCATCAAGCTCTCCATCGAATCGAGGAAGGTACTTATAATGTTTCAGAGGAAAGTCATGAAGGATGGAAGGAAATTTAAGAGGACTGTATCTTTATTGAATCTTGGAGGGTGTAGGATTAAGAATAGAATGTACAAGCTCAACTTTGGTTTCATTAATCTCACAAGAATGATCATGAACATCATATGGCTCAGAGGACGGAGCTTGTTGAATATCGATTATACAAGAAGGAGGTATACCTACAGTTTTCCATGGAGGATATACAAGCGTAGATCTATGGGCTTCATTTGAATGTAGTAGGTGAAGAAATATTCTTTTGAAAAACTCTGGAAAGGACAAGAAGATATTGATAAAACAGAAAAGTACTTCTTGGACTAAACTCAAGCTCGAGTACCTAGTTTTTCCATACTGTCCTTCCATATCTCCGTCAACAGGTCTCATTCTCCAGTGGAGTCTTTGAATCGCATTCGAAGCTTGATCGGAGTCACCATGAAAACTTTAGCTCTAGATTCTTCTTCTAGTGGAATCACCTTCAACTGATTTTCTGATGTGTGGAGTTGCAAGAGAAGAAATACAGTCAATATGTGCCTAAGTGTTTGCTTCTTTCAGACCTCGAAACTCAACCATGTCATTCTTTCCCAGGGAAAATTTTCAATTTCTTCCCCGACAACGATGAAAAAATGTTAGCACTCAGTAATTTCTTTGGGCTGTATCAAAGAAAGCCCCGAGGTAACTATTTCAACCAACTTTAAATTGTATTCTAACCTATACAACCAGAGGGGGCTCTCTCATATATATAATGACTAGTAATAACTCAAATATTTCATCAATAAATGCACAGAGGTCAGATTCTGCAATAGGACATGTCTATTTTTGTTTTAAAGGGGATGGTAGGACAAGCAAGAGATAAAGTACCATTGGGCAATGGAGTCAATTTAAGAAAACGATAAAAACAAATGACTTAGTGACTGAACTTGAGAGGATAAAGGATAAGTAAGAAACAATCTTTCAGTTTAAAATCGTTGTGTGTGGTGGGAGAAAAATGCATGAAGCAACTCAGAGCACCGATGAGGATGAATTCGAAGTTAACTTAGAAGAAATACAGTTTGTCCAAATGGCGCGAATCTAGAGCACTACACGGTGAATTATAGATTCGAAATCACATTCCGATTTATACATAGATTACAGATATGAATATAAAGAGCACAGGAAAGCACATACGCAAAGAAATAATACAATACATCAGACTCCCACTGTTAGAATCTTTTCATCAAAGCTTCATGACTTTTGCATTAAGTTTCAATCGGATAAAAAAGCTACAATCAACAGTCACTGTCTACACTGTTTTGCCAATGAACCCCTTTTACATGAAAATGATCCCCATATATAGAAAACTAATTTCACCCTTGGTTGCTAGGGTCAAACTACCTTCTCCTAGAATCATGGATCCGATTTCTTTGAAAGAGAACAATAACTTCAACGGATTTACTAAAAATATAAAACTCGACTTTGCTAAATCATAATCGTAACCAAAATATTATTTACAATCATTTATCATGATAAAAATTCAACCATATGGTTGTGAGAAGTCATCATGTTAATTTCTGGAAACTCTGTCACCCGTGCACAACAAGTCTGCTACACAACAATAACCTACAACAAAAATGCAGTAGATTGCGCAGCAAATTGGGAAAATAGACGTTAAATATGACATCATATCTCACTAATAAAAAACTATTTTTGGAAACCGATAGAGGTTTTTGTAGTTAAGATCATTATAAAGAAAAAAATCTCTCTATTTCTTGAAATTCATCTCCATCTGGCCGGGATACATGTCGCAACAAAATGAATCTGACAGGAAATCATGAAAATTGAAAAATAGGGCTCAAGGATTCCTTCGAATCTCCAAAAATATGAAACGTTTTTCAAATCTGAGAGTGGTTTTTATTATTTGGTTTTTCCTCAACAAAAACCTCTTGGGGAGTTTCAAAATTTCTCTCCAGTTTGTCATAAAGTGATCTTGAAGTTGACCACTAAACCAATCATTTGTGCAGTGTGACATGTAGCCTATTCTCAGGAAAATCCTCTGCATGAAAGCATCCTCTATGTGAAAGCATCCTATGCACAACAACCCAATGTGCGATGAAATCCACTGTGTGATGAAATCGACTGCGCGATGACATCCTCTACGTGACAACATTCTATGTGTGACAACATCCCATGCGTGACATCCCACTGTGTGACAAAATCCATTGTGCGACGAAATCCACTGCGTGTAAAAATCCTTTGCACGGTGAAGTGCTTTGTGCAGCGTGTCGAAACGTTTGCAATGCACAGTTGCAAATGGAAATGGAAAAAATAAATGATAAACTTCCTTTTGAAACTGACCCTTGGATATGTTAGATGAAGCCAAGAATAAAAACAATATGGGTGCTAACACGCATGACTTTTCAAATTGTTGACAAACCTCTAACCTTAGCTATGAAAATCATGGTGCTAACAGAAGGAACCACAATGAGTTAGAAGGATACGATGGTTGAGGAGTTGTGAAGAGAAATGAGTGTTTTTGTTTTGGAAGTGAGTTCTTGTGGACTTGGTGTGATGGTCGAACTAGCTACCTGACTAGCTAAGGCACAAGGGGATCCAATGCACATTGATAGAAGAAGAAGTTAGAGTAAGGATGTAGCAGTGAGATGCAAAGAAAAATTCAGGGTCATGACATACATGGCAGGTAATAACAACAAACAAAGTAAGGTTGGGGTTGTCGAGATGAAATCAACTTGGAGTGAGGAGGATGTAAGGCTTGGGGTGTCGAGGACCGAGCATGCGCACTTCCACCACAAACCAAGACAAATGAATAAGACAAAAAATATGCCTAATGTAAATGAGGAGATGGAATTATTCATATATGGGGAAGTTGGGGTTCCTTTGGTGCATGTCGTGCCAAGGAACAACTCCACCCAAAATATTTCTTACGGCATGTGTTAAGGCATTTGATTGACGGAAGACGTGGCCAGGTGATGGGCACCTCACCAAACGAAGATATGGGTGCACCATCGAAACAACGGGTTGGATAGGGGTGTTGGTTGAACAATTTGGAAGACAAGGCACACGACCCAACCAATGAAAAAAAGGAAAACTTTTAATGGGTGAGCTCAGTCACCTTGGGCACTCGAAGCACCAAGGGGAGCTTGACCAATGTGTCATGCAACATAAATTAGCCATAGATTGAAGATCGACGAGTTGAAAATTGATTATGGGCATAACTTGGGTTCCCAAGAAAAATGACGAGTTGAATGAAAGAAAGGAGGGAACGCTTAGGTAAGTCGGTGATGTAGGAGCATCACCAACAAAGCACAAGCGTGGAAGACAGCTGGGCGCACTAGCGCATATTTTGAAATGTTTTGAATTTCAAGGATCAATGTATTAATGTAATATCTGAAAAACTTTTTGAATTATGAACATATTTAATGATTGGAGGCTGAACCATCACATAAGATTGATGGGGAGATGTATTTTGTTTTATCAATCAAATCGCAGTACAGATTTGGAGTTTGCGCTCTTATTTGTCTGACTCGATATTTATTGTAATAAATGTTAGGTAGTTGATAGCATTCAATTCTTTTAAGATAGCATAGAGTAGTTGGAGGGAAGAAATCAAGAGAGTCCCTTTGTATAAAGATTTGTAATATTGCCAAGGAGAGGCTGCCGAATCTAGTATGTAGATTGCCATTGTAAGCTAAAAGTCGGGGATACCAAGAAATGTTATATGTATACAAGTTTTAGTTGAATGAATATAACAGAGGAACATATTGTCCCAAATGTGTGTTGTTTCGTGTCTATCTGAATGAATGGTAGACCTTTTTGTTTATTTTCAACATTTTGTTATTTCATGTTCTTGTATCCATGACTACATTTGCTTCGATGAATGTATGAATCACTGTAAGGAGTAAATTAGTTTCAATTGTTTCATTTCATTGAGCGAGTGCAAGGTGTTCATAGTGTATGCAAGGAGTTCTTGACTGATTCTGTTTCGACTCGAAATCTCAGAAGGGATAGTGAAACTCATGTCTGCAAGGAGTGCATGAAAGAATTTTCAAACTCGAAATCTCAGGAGGGATAGCGTGATTTTAGTCATGGGAGACAGAAGCAGTTGGAGGATAGTCACAAGGAGTGTGAGGCCATCCATAAGGAGGGTTAAGTTGTGGATGAAATCTATTGCAAGGTGTGAATAGATCAAGAATTCGACTAAGTGTCAGAGAAATTCTTCAAAAGAAGCCGAGGAAGTAAAGCTCAAGAGGAATAGTGGTGGAAATTATTCAAGGGAAGAAGTCCCTGAAGTCTTCACTGAAAGTCAGTGGACGAAATTCGTTCCATAGGGAAACAAGTGATTTCAGACTGTCAGATATTGTAATTCTACGAGGAGGATAGCCATAGAGTGCTTTGATACTTCGGAGTTCGACAAGTTTGAAGTTTTGACGAAGCGAAATCGTGAAGTCTGAAGTTGTGATCTAATCCTAGTCGTTGATCACGGGAGGAATACGCGGCAGTGGATTAAGGAATTCAGGAATTGGAAACCCGGAAGTTCGGAGTGAGAAAATTAGATTTTCGCGAAGTCGTGAAGCTCGAACCCTTGTGGAGCCAACGAATCTGATGAGAAGCATGGCGGTAGTTCAGAGTTTCGAAACAACGTGTTTTGGGAAAAATAAAAGGAAGAGTTAGGAATATTCCCAAAGTCTGAACCACGAAGAGACAGACCCATGGTCATAAACGTGGTCACTTGCGGAAGATACCTGCGTGTGTTGGTAGAGTTGTTTTAGGTGCCACAGAGACCCAAGGAGTTGCTCCAACTCAATGTTGTTAACGATCCAAGACCGGGAGGTCAAACGACCCTTTGGAGGGAAGGGGGTTTGCATTCAAGTGGTATCAGAGCGAGTACATAATTGACTTCAGTAAAGAAAGAGGAGTAAGCTAACATCAGGAGGATAGATATCAGAAGCGTCAACACAATGCCGCCTAGAAGACGTGCTGACCCACCTATAGCCAACAGATCTATGGAAAGGGAGATGAGAGAACTGCATGCGAGGCTAGATGCCATGGAGACAACACATAGGAGAGTGCATGATGTTGGAGACATCAACGAGGTAGAAATGGAATAAGTAGAAGTTGAAGAAGCTATAGCTGAGGATGCTGCGGAAGAATGCTTGTTAAGAACGGTTGTCAAATTGGGTGCCAGAGAAAAGATTGACATCCCTATGTATGAATGAAATTTAGACACAGAATAATTGATTGATTGGATACGAGCAATGGATAAGTATTTCAAATATGAGGATGTCGAAGAGGAGAAAAAGGTAAGACATGTTGTCACTAGGTTGAAAGGACATGCAACATTGTGGTGGGATGAATTGTAGGCTAACATAAGGAGCAAAGGAAAACAAAATATCAAGAGTTGGGATCGAATGGTAGCCAAGCTAAAGGAAAAATTCATACCCAAGGATTACCAAATAAATCTATTCAGGAGCATGCAGAACCTGAGACAGAGAGGTTTGACTGTGAAGGAGTACACAAAGGAGTTGTACAAATTGAACATTAGAGTTGGACAAAGAGAGAGGGACGAAAACAAATTTGCTAGATATATCAATGGCCTGAGATATGATATTCAATACGAGATCAGAATGGCAACAGTCAAGATAGTAGAGGACACGTATCAAATGGCATTGAAGACAGAGGAGAAGTTGGCCAGGAAGCAAATTCAATAAAACAGAGGTCAAATTTTGAACAGAGGCAAAGGAGTTGCCCAGGATAAAGTACGGAAGCCCAAGGATGAGACGGAGAAGACACATAGTCACTCTGAGAGAGGAGGAAGTTCTCGAGGAAGGCAGAGTGGTGGTAGAGGCTCTTTTCTCAAAGGANATATGATATTCAATACGAGATCAGAATGGCAACAGTCAAGATAGTAGAGGACACGTATCAAATGGCATTGAAGACAGAGGAGAAGTTGGCCAGGAAGCAAAGTCAATAAAACAGAGGTCAAATTTTGAACAGAGGCAAAGGAGTTGCCCAGGATAAAGTACAGAAGCCCAAGGATGAGACGGAGAAGACACATAGTCACTCTGAGAGAGGAGGAAGTTCTCGAGGAAGGCAGCGTGGTGGTAGAGGCTCTTTTCTCAAAGGAAGAGGAAGAGGCAGAGGAGGATAAGTGAGGTGTTATGCTTGTGGAAGAAAAGGACATATGTCTTGGGATTGTCCCGAGAGGAAGAAAGGAGGAGGAGAAGCTCACATTTTGGAAGCACATAAGCGGGATGCTGAGGCAGAAGGTGCAGAGGATGGAAGATCCTTGATGATGAAGAAGGTTCTTTTGAAGCAAGATCCAGGGACTGAAAAGCCAGTGCAAAGGAACAATTTGTTTAGGACAAATTGCAAAATGAAGGACAAAGTTTTCAATGTGATAATTGAAAGTGGGAGAACTGACAACTTAGTATCCACAGAGATGGTGGAGAATCTAGGACTAGATACAACTACACATATGATGCCATATAAAGTATCATGGTTGCATAAATGTCATCAGGTAACAGTTACTAAAAAATGCTTGGTTGAAATTAAAATAGGAGGATATAGAGATGAAATTCTGTGTGATGTGATCCCTATGGATGTCTATCATGTTTTATTGGGAAGGTCGTGGCAGTATGACATGAATGTTATTCATGATGGAAGGAGGAATACTTACACCTTAGAGAAGAATGGTAGAACACATATGTTTATGCCAATAGAAGAAAATAAGGTGAAGGATGAAGCCAATGCGAGCATACTTCTCATGAGTGGGAAGGAACTCCTTAAGAAAGTAAAGAAGGAACAGGAGATGCAGTTTGCCGTAGTGAGGAAGCTGAGAGTTATCCTTACCAACACTTCAATGGAGGATTTTCCTGAGGAAGTTAAGGAACTATTAGAGAATTTTTTTGATATTGTAGTGGATGAGTTGCCAAACTCATTGCCACCTATCAGAAGCATCATTCATCACATTGACTTGATACCAGGAGCAAGCCTTCCGAATAAAAAAGAATAAAAATTGACACCTCAAGAGAATGAGGAGGTGAAAATATAGGTTCAGGATCTGTTAGACAAAGGATTGGTCAGGGAAAGCTTGAGTCCATGTGCAGTGCCAACTATATTAAGTCCAAATAAAGATGGAGGATGGAGAATGTGTATGGAATCGAGGGCCATAAACAGGATTACCATCAGATATAGATTTCCATTACCAAGGATAGATGATTTGATAGATTGTATAAGTGGAGCTAACTATTTTTCAAAAATAGATTTGAAAAGTGGATATCACCAGATCAGAATGAGGGAAGGTGATGAGTGGAAAACAACATTCAAGATGAATAAGGGGTTGTATGAATGGCTTGTTATTCCATTTGGCTTAACGAATGCCCCAAGTACTTTTATGAGGCTAATGAATGAAGTGTTGAAGGATTTCATTGGTAAATTCATCATTATATATCTGGATGATATACTGGTGTTTAACAAGACTAAAGGGGAGCACTTAAGACATTTGATATTGGTGATGAGGAGGTTGCAGTAAGAGAAGTTGTTGTAATCTTAAGAAGTCCTCTTTCATGCAAACATAACTCATATATTTGGGTTTTTTGATTTATTCAAATGAGTTGAAGATGGATCCCAAAAATGTGAATGCAATCAAAGAATGGCCATCACCGAAGAATATCTTTGAGGTAAGAAGCTTCCATGGATTAGCAAGTTTCTATTAGAAGTTCATCATAAATTTTAGCGGGATTAGTGCTCAAATGATGGATACAATGAAGAAAAGACACAAGTATTTCAAATGGACAAAAGAGGCTGAGAAGAGCTTCAACATATTGAAGGAGAAAATAACTGAGCAATTGATTCTGGTTTTGCCGGATTTTGGAAAGACATTTCAGGTGAGGTGTGATGCGAGTGGAGTTGCAATTGGAGCGGTCTTAAGCCAAGACAATAAACCTATTTCATATTTCAGCAAGAAGCTGAAAGGAAGTGCTCCACATACGACAAGGAGTTCTATGCCATAATCCAAGATTTGAAGAAATGGAGGCACTATCTTATACCGAAAAAGTTTGTTTTGTATAGCGATAATCATGCTTTGCAATTCATAACTATACAAGAGAAGTTAAACCAGAGACATGCCAAATGGGTAGATTTTATGAAAAATTTCACTTTTGTCATTAAACATATTTCTAGATATGATAAAAAGGTTGAAGATGCATTGAGCAGGAGAATTTTGATTCTACAGGAATTTCAAGTCAAGACCTTGGGGTTTAATTACCTTAAGAAAATGTACCATAGTGATCTAGATTTTGGGGGGGCATATGAAGCGTGTGCAAATACTGTACTCAAAGAAAAGATCCAGTGGGCCGAATATCTGATTCAGGATGGGTTGCTATTCAAAGGATGCCAGTTGTGCATACTAAGATGCTCGATGAGGGAGAATTTGTTGAAGGAAAAGCACAATGGAGGTCTAGCTAGACACTTCAGCCATGACAAGACATTTTCCCAATTGAATGATTCATATTATTGGCCAGGTATGAGAGCGGAGGTGAAGAAATTTGTGAACAATTGCAAGATTTGTTAGTATGCCACGGGGAAGAATCAAAACACTGGGTTATATCAACCATTGCCTATTCCAGAGAGGCCTTGGGATGCAATAAGCATGGATTTTGTCATAGGGTTACCAAGGACATAGAGAGGAAGTGTTTCAATATTTGTAGTGGTGGACAGGTTTTCGAAGATGGCACCCTTTATCCCATGCTAGAAGACCAGTGATGCAACACATGTTGTGAATTTGTTTTTCAAAGAGGTTGTGAGACTCCATGGATTGCCTAGGAGCGTAGTTTCAGACAGGGATACCAAATTTGCTAGTCATTTCTGGAGGACATCGTGGAAAAAGTTGGCGAAAAAGATATCTTTTAGTTCTGCATATCATCCACACACGGATGGACAGACCAAAGTGGTGAATAGAATCTTAGGAGATTTGTTGAGGAGTTTGGTCACTGAACACTATAGTCAGTGGGATCAGATTCCATCGCAAGCCGAGTTTGCATATAATGACTCAGTGAACAGAAGAACTGGGAAAATTCCATTCCAAATAGTTTATGGGATGAATCTGAGGGGAGTATCAGAGTTGAGATATCTGAAGAAGAGCGAATTTAGGAGCACGGGAGCCGAAGATTTCACTGCAAAGATGTAGGAACTTCACAATCAGATCAAGGAGAATTTGAAGAAGAGAAGCAGTGAATACAAGCGCAGAGCTGATCAACATCAAAGAAAGGTTGAATTTGAAGTTGGATACCAAGTATTGGCACATATGAGGAAAGAGAGATTCCTAAGGGGAACATGGAATATGCTAAAATTGAAAAAGACAGGACCATTTAAAATCTTGAGAAGGTTTGGAGAGAATGATTATGAGTTAGAGCTGCAAGAAGATGTGGGAATATCACACATATTAAACATTGCAGACATGTATCCTTACAGGGAGGATGGAGCTGAAATATCTGAAGATCAAGAGAGGATCCGGTGGGAGAAACAGATGCATGTAGTAGAGAAGCTGTAAATGGAAAATATCATAGATCAAAGAGTTAGTAAGAAGACCAGAAGAAAGATGTATTTTTAGTACTTGGTGAAGTGGAAAGGACAACCAGTAGAGGATGCCAGTTGGGTTGGTGAAGCAGATATCCAAAAGCATGGAAGATCGGTGGAGGAGCTCATGGACATGAGTCCANAATATCTGAAGATCAAGAGAGGATCCGGTGGGAGAAACAGATGCATGTAGTAGAGAAGCTGTAAATGGAAAAGATCATAGATCAAAGAGTTAGTAAGAAGACCAGAAGAAAGATGTATTTTTAGTACTTGGTGAAGTGGAAAGGACAACCAGTAGAGGATGCCAGTTGGGTTGGTGAAGCAGATATCCAAAAGCATGGAAGATCGGTGGAGGAGCTCATGGACATGAGTCCATGAATTTTTTAGCCAAGGGAGTATGATGCAAGAGCATTACCAACAAAGCACAAGCGTGGAAGACAGTTGGGTGCACTAGCGCATATTTTGAAATGTTTGGAATTTCAAGGATCAATGTATTAATGTAATATTTGACAAAATTTTGAATTATGAACATCTTTAATGATTGGAGGCTGAGCCATCATGTATGATTGATGGGGAGATGTATTTTGTTTTATGAATCAGATCACAATACAGATTTGTAGCTTGCGCTCTTATCTATCTGACTCGATATTTATTGTAATAAATGTTAGGTAGTTGATAGCATTCAATTCTTTTAAGATAGCATAGAGTAGTTGGAGGGAAGAACTCAAGAGAGTCCCTTTGTATAAAGATTTTTAATATTTTCGAGGAGAGGTTGTTGAATCTAGTGTGTAGATTTTCATTGTAAGCTAAGAGAGGGGGATACCAAGAAACATTAGATGTATACAAGTTTCAGTTGAATGAATATAACAGAGGAACACATTGTCCCAAATGTGCGTTGTTTCATGTCTATCTGAATGAATGGTAGACCTTTTTGTTTATTTTCAACATTCTATTATTTCATGTTCTTGTATCCATGACTAAATTTGCTTCGATGAATGTATGAATCACTGTAAAGAGTAAATGAGTTTCAATTGTTTCGTTTTGTTGAGCAAGTGCAAGGTGTGCATAATGTCCACAAGGAGTGCGTGACCGAGTCTGTTTCGACTCAAAATCTCAGAAGGGATAGTGAAACTCATGTGTGTAAGGAGTGCATTGACATCCGCAAGGAGTGTGTAAATTTTTTTTTGGACTCGAAAGCTCAGGAGGGATAATGTGATTTCAGTCATGGGATACGTAAGTAGTTGGAGGAAAGTCGCAAGGAGTGAGAGGACATCCATAAGGAGGGTTAAGATGTGGATGAAATCTGTTGCAAGGTGTGCACAAATCAAGAATTCGACTAAGTGTCGAAGAAATTCTTCAGAAGAAGCTGAGGAAGTAAAGCTCAAGAGGAATAGTGGTGGAAATTCTTCAAGGGAAGAAGTCCCTGAAGTCTTCACTGAAAGTCAGTGGATGAAATTCATTCCAGAGGGAAACGAGTGATTCCAGACCGTCAGATCTGGTAAGCCTACGAGGAGGATAGCCATAGAGCGCTTCGATACTTCGGAGTTCGACAAGTTTTAAGTTTTGACGAAGTGAAATCACGAAGTCCGAATTCATGATATAATCCTAGCTATCGATCGTGGGAGGAATACGCGACAGTGGATTAAGGAGTTCGGGAATCAAAAACCCTGAGGTTCGGGTGAAAAACTTAAAGTTTTGTGAAGTCGCGAAGCCCGACCCCTTGTGGAGCTAGCGAATCTGACGAGACGTGTGGCGGTAGTTCGGAGCTTCGAAACAACATGTTTCAGGAAAAAGAAAAGATAGATTTCGGAATATCCCTAAAGTTCAAACCACGAAGAGACAGACCCACAGTCATAGCCGTGGTCATTTGTGGAAGAGGCTAGTGTGTGTGGGTAGAGTTTTTTCGGGTGTCGCAAAGACCCAAGGAGTCACTCTGAATCAATGTTTTTAATGATCCAAGACCGAGAGGTCAAGTATCCCTTTGGAGGGAAGGGAATTTGCAGTCTGTCGGTCGACTCACTTAAGGAACGCGCACACCTTAGATGAAGGTTGGCCAAAAGTTATGTGGACGAGTTGCTAAATTTTTCCTTGGATCCAAGGAAATATATGAGTTGGTTCAGAGAGTTGGGTGCCTATATATGCCAAGGAGGAGGAATAATGAAATTCATTCAAGAGGAGCAAGACAAGTGATCTAGAATAATCCAAGTGAAGTGGTGATTATAGGTCGCACGGTCTGAGGCAGAGACAACAACTATCTTAGAGATGAAGCACAAAGGAGAAGAGCTTGTTTAGCTTTGTGTTTGTGGTAATGAAGAAGGTTTCAAGGTGACAAATAAAGTTTGTTTTGTTTCACACAACTTCTTGTGTAAAATTGAGTGGAAGCTCCTTGTAATAATATCTTTGGTGTGGCATGAGTTGAAGGCTCAACACACTTCTGTCTTTGTTATAACAATTTAGGTATTAGGCTGGTTTGGAAACCCACTCACATTTTTGTTATTACTGTGTATGAATGTGTTCTTTACTTGTTGGATGTTCTAAGTATAATATATAAACATAACTTGTTGAGTAATAAATGAGATTAAGAGTAAGGCGCATTCTAGGAAAAGTAAACCGGTGTGGTATTGTCGCCGAGTTGAAAAGCTATAGTGTCACAAGTCGTTGAGAATGTTGGATGTTTCAGCCATCCAACTAAAGTTCTCAAATGTCCTGACATGTTTCCTAAAGGAAATCCTAGTAAATACAAGCTACACCTCTCAACCCTGAAAACCCCTTAAAATTTGTGTCTCCTATTTTGAATATTTATAAGAATTGATACCCTATATATTCTAAGATGGTCTTGATGGGGTTTGAATGGGTCTCAGACATGAAGAGAATGTCCAAAGGTTCAAGTGCATTGAATAATGTTCCGAGGGAAGAAAAAAATGACTCGTTACAATTCCAACACCCAATTGTAACCTTGAAACCCTTCACCTACCTCTGAGGACCTATTGTTTAGGTAATCTAAGGTGGGTCAACCTTGGAAGAGGCAGTCCCGAGTGACTGACCTGAGATATCCAATGAATGACCATTTCCCTTTTCTTCCCGTTGTTTCCATTTATTTCTTGGAGTGTGTAATATTTGTAACCTGGGACTGAGTGAGATTCTCATCCAATAAAATCCTACAAGGGAGGGAGGAAAGCCATTGATTTTATTGAAGGGATCACATATGGTCAACCAAGAACCTGAATCAAGGAATGAGTGTAGAATCAAAATTGAACCATGAACTCTCAAGACTAATGTTAGGGAGATTAAGGGTATCCTTGAGGAAAGAATCTCTTGCTTGCATAGGATCTACTTGAACCAAGGGTTGGAGGGATGCCTTGAAACCATTATGTTTAGTTCCCTAGCCCATCTAGTATGTTCCTTAATGAGTTTGGCTTGTATAACTTCCTCAAATGAGACATAATGTGGGGGGAGGGTTCTTATCCTTTCCACTGACTGCTTGAACCCATGATTGGAAGGTTTCTTACCAATTTTCTACCTTTTGTTTGAAAATAACCCATTTAGAGAGAATTTCCTCATGTTTGTTCTTGATATCCAATATCTCATGTGTATGGAACCCTTGGGTGGGTAAATATTTTCTTGCATCTTGGCATCAATCATAAACTATTCCAAAAGGAATAATTTGGATTCCAAAGATGAGACTTAGTTGGTGAGGGAGTTTTGTAATGTGTACTTCATCAATTGCATATGTTCCATTCTCTTACCCCAACCCTCTTATTTGAATTTCAAATCTACTGTGGGGTTGGAAGAGACCTGTGAGGATAGTTCATTCTCATTACTCTTTTAATTCCCATTTATGTCCATCTATACTGAAGCTCATGTAAGGGCAGTGATCCACTATGGGCCTCTCGTGGGTTTTTGACAAGTCATTGTGAAGAGGCTTGTGACTGAGGCCATGATTTAAAGAGGAGTAGTAGACAAGTAGAAGGTTGGAGGATTATATAGTATAGGTGTGAGGGTGATCTAGGAGGGTGGATAGAAAGGGGACATGGGAGGGGAATGAGTGGTTAATGGTATAGAAGAGGTTGCAGGCATGTGGAGGGTTGGTGGAATGGATAGGACAGGTGTTAGAATGAGTGGGGAGAGAAAGGAGTAGGTGGTTGGAGTAGAGGGTGTAGAAGATGAGGGAACATGAGATAAGGAGGTTGATGATGAGAGAACAAATATGGGCAATGGTGGAAGCGATGATTTTGTGGAGAGTCGAAGTGGCATAAAAAAAAAATGTAGGTAAAAACATGGGGAACAACAACAATGCATGATGAAACAATAACATAGGAGGATGGTGGGATGTGGGAAAAGGAGGGCTCATTGGGGGTTGAGGGAAAGATATAAGCTAAGGAATTTGGATGTGGTTAACCTGAAGGATCGGGACCATATTAGGATTAATGTAAGGTTACAAAGCATAGAGTCTAAGATTTTTCGAGAGTCCCATACTTGAGATCATTATTAAATTTAATTAATTTTCAATGGAGCCCATATGAGAACTTGTGCATAACCATGGAGAATAAAGCATAAGACTTGCTTAGACTTGTGAACTCGAATGTTTTACACATAGTATTTAATAATATTTCAAGTTTTCCTTGGACTTAGCCATATGTCCAAGAGGAAACATTCTAATKTCCATATGTGGTTAATTACCATGGTCAAGTCCATATGAGGAATTATGCAAGGTTACAAAGCATAGTGTTTGAGACTTGATCGAAATCCTAGAACTGATCCCTTTTTAAAAGTCGATTGATTCTCAAGGTTGGGTCCATCCAATTTCTCATGTAGATCCTTGGAGAATAAATCCTAGGACTTTACTAGAGTTATGAACCCAAAGGTTTTATGCATTACACTTAATAATATTTCATATTTTCCTAAGATTTATCAAATTTTAGAGAGGAAGAATTTGAGAAATAAGATTTCTATTGCCACGTGGCATTTAGGGAGCCCTCCACATGTCTTGATGATCGAAGTTTTGCTGACATCATCATGTATTTGTGGAAATATCCTACTATCTAAGACCCATTCCATATACACAATGAGTTCATAAAGTGCACCATAAGGATATTTCCAGTCCACCTTAGAATGTAGCTTAATCTAAAAAGTAAATCCTTCTAAGTACTCAATGTCTCAGTGCCATGTGGCACTATAATAACCCTCCATGTATCTGATGACTTGGACTTTGTTGATGTCTTCATGCCTACGTGGTGTGGCATGATTGGATATGACTTCTCCTTATTTTTATTGATGACACCATTAGGGTGACATGGGAACCTTGAGTTGGCCTATGTGGTCCTTTATTGATGCCTTTGTTACCTTACCACATAAGCCCTTGTCTTTTGGCATAGACATGAAATAATACAGAGTTGGTTTTAATCTCAATATTGGGTTCATATGTGTTTCTATGCATATCATTGGAGTGTGAAGTTCTCAAAGGGAACACACTTATGAAATTCAAAGGGCTCTTAATTCATTAGGTTCGTGCAAAATCTTGTGTTAGCACCAAAGTTTGAAATCCCCAATTTACCGAAGAACATAGACCCAAAATATTTTATGTTCTAGATTTTTAGTTAGTGTTGGGTCTATAAACATGGTTAATGCAATGTTAAATAAAAGGACCTAAAATTGGCCTACCCAAATGGACCCAAAAACATTATAAAATGGAGTTAGTTCTATGATCAGATCCATAGGAAGATTTGTGTAGCTCAAGATGCAAAGAGCCTAAAATATGTTCGGTCCTAACCACTCGATGGATTAATAAATACCATTTAATTGATATTAAAGTCGGTAAATATGGGTATACAAGAGCCTAATGAACATGACTAAGGGACATAAATCATATCCTTGACATCCATAATCACTTGCAAAATCCCACACGACATCCACGTTAATGTCGGTGTATGAGTCAACATTTGTTGGCTTCTATGTGGTCCCATATGAAATCACCTCATGATAGTGGGGCCTATTGGATATTATCCCCCCCACTCCTAGGGATAACTAAGGAGATGATGTCTCTAGGCCCACAGATTGTAGATATGGAGTGTCGAGAGATGGATGAGCAGACAAAGCCCCTCCATTTTCCACTCATCACCATTTGATCGATGACAACAACATCCACCACACCAAATTGGCCCACAGAGGACAACAGGTCTTGCTCCATGAGGTAACAAGTTCAATGTCGTGGTAAGTGTCATTTTAATAATTGAAGCATTTGAACATGTTGCAAAGGATCCTTTCTTGATTTTGAAAACGTTTTCTTGGAAATTATGCCTTTTGCCTCATTTCACCTTGGTGGTTGACATGTTGTCCTAGTAAGTGGGTCACCCTCAGGAAAATGGTTTCTACTAGGGGGTCTCCTTGAAGGGTCATCGTACCATTATCACATATACTTATCAATTTCCATGCTTCTTCCCTTCCACCTCCTTAGCTTTTGAGTTTCCAAGTTCATTGACCCAAGAAGGGATTGTACCTAATTTCATGGGAAGAAGGGGTTGACGACCCAAAGGTAGATTGTAGTTTCTATAAAATAATAAGAAAATGATGCTAAAAAAGAAAGTGAACATAGAAAATAAGGACCACCAAAATCCAGTCCAAATTGATCTCTACTCATTCAGTGCTCTCCCCTGTCCCAAAAAGTAATGCTAAAGATTGGAAACCCTTAAAGGGGGACCCTCAAATTTTCAAATTATAAATGAAAGCAGGGATTGGAAATATGGAAAAAATGGGTTTGGGAAAAGGTCGCACAAAAATATTGGGTAACTCAAGAGAAATCACACCCTCTACAAAGGCACCAATAAATGAGACAATATGAGCCCTTATATGTCAAGAAACCCCATGCCCAAAATTCACAGCCCCATCCACCTCATACTCTTTTACATGAATTAGAGAGGGTCCTCTTGGGAAACACTCCTTGACTTGGGGAGTGATATACCCAATAGGTTACCATGACAAACCTCCCATAATTAAATTTGGCAAGTTGTATAAGGTCTTTGAGCGTTAGTTTATTTTGAAAAGGGGGGAATTTGATGCACATGTCCGGGTGGTTATTTTATTAAATATGTCTTACTCGACATGATACTTGTGATTTGTGGACCCTTGGAGGGAGTACTTGTTTTTATTTGCAGGAGCTTTCCAGGTGAATGCTTATTCATGGAGGCACAAGGTTTCTTGGAACTTCATAGGGGCATGAAGCCCACAGGTTGGATGATACACCCCCTCTCATTGGACACTTGGGAGGATGAACGTTTCCTTTGGAGGCATTTGGACACCATGAGATAGAAAATGTGTATCCCCTTGCACCTCAACGTTGGCCTTTGGAGGCCTAAAACGTCACTTCCTATTCCCTAAACGTCACATGAGGGCTAGGGTTTTTGATGGTGATGGTGATGTGACATGGTTTGATGGAGAGAGAGACACTTGGCATGCACTAGAGAACTTGGTGGCAAAACACATGGCCTTTTTAGGCCCAATGCTATTTATTAAAAGGTTCAACGTCTCTCTTGGAGGCCTAACATCACCCTTTAGGGCATGATGCCACCCCTAAAAGGGATTTTTCTATGTGTTTTTTGTAATTTTAAGTTGTAAAAGGAAAATATAGGAGGTCAGCCTCTCTAATTTGTTGTTGACATTTTAAAAAGTGGACAAATTGGTTTTGAGTGACCTTGTATAAATAAAGGTTACTTGCATTTCATTTTATCATGATGTGCTTGAGAATTACATACTCTCTTCACTGAAATTTTCTCCCTACTTGGGAAAATCATTCTATCTCTTTCTTGGTGTATTGTGGATGCTTATTACTTTTCTATTGGAAGGAAGGCTAGCACTATCTCTTGATGCTCATTTTCTTGGTGATGTGATGGAATGTTCTTGGTAAAGAAAGGTTTTGCATGTTATCTCTTGAAATTGGTAAGGAATTTTCTGCATAAGTGTGTTGCTTCTTCTTGCTTCAAGGCTAATTTTTTTAGATGTTTGGAGAAGTATAAGGGCATACACCCTCCATCAAGATCCATCATTTTTGTCATTGAAAAGGGTTATTTTACAAAGGTTGCTACAAGGAGTAAAAGGGCTTACACCCTTGTAGATTTACCTTGATAAGTTTTTTTTTCTATGGGGAGTAAAAGGGATTACAACCCTAGAGAAGTAACAAACCCTAGATCATACACAAGATACTCCATTAACCTAGTTAATAAGGCATTCATATACTTGCATTGGAGATTGTATATTCATGCATTGGTATAGATGAATTTTTGAGATATTGCAATTGTTCAAGTTGGATCTATTTCTACATGCTATAGGATTTTGTGTGCCCTATGGGTGTCTTGATTGGCCAAGTAATTATCTTTTCTGTTATAAATAAATTATATAGACAATAGGTCTGCAACAAACATCTTCTCTTCACTTATTGTTGACTTTTCTACTGCTAAAAATCACTAGCAAGCTGCCATAATTGTTCTACTAATTAAATGCTATCTTTTGGGTGGATTGTTTGTTTATTTTTGTGGGTAGAAGTTGCTGCTGTAGAAATATTTCGCTACATCCATAAGGATGTTACAATACTTGTTGATAAATCTAATCAATAGCCACTTAAATGCTACCAAATCATTCTCTAACTATTGGGAATCTATCTAGTCATTTCTAGCTTTGTTTCCATCATATTGCACTAGGTTTTGGTTGTCTAATTTGCAGCTGATATAAATTGTTTACCACAAAAAATATATTTCCATACTGTTGCAATTTTGGGATAGAAAGGTTTCTTGCTAATTCCCCACTCGTTAAAGGCTTTGTTTATCATGTATTGTCTTGTTCTAGGCAAGCCTAACACTGTTTTGCAGGTACACAACTTTGGAAAATCATTCACCAACCATCAAGATTCTTTATCAATCCCATTTTCATATCTTAATTCTGACCTCTAGGAGTATCCTCTCATAGTATTTCACTTTTCATCTCAATCCCCCTAGGGTCACGCGAGATTCCCCCCTTGTGGTGATTCTCATCAACACTAAAGTGAGGGGAGTTTTTATCTAAGGTGACAGTGGGTAAATACTCCCATAGTTGTCACACCTTTGTGTCTTGTGTTGGGATTTTCCCAAGCTACAATATGTGCGATAACAAGGCCCACCATCTACAATTTTTCATAACTTTGTTTTTTCCTTTAGGAAAATATAAGTATAATTCTAGCATTTGCATGGATTTGGTAATATCGTAATAATTTTTTTTTATTTGTATTTATCTATATATTCATTTATATATTATTCTAATCCTCAAGGGTTAACTCATTTGGTTTAACCATCTGTTGAAGGCAAGTTGTCAATTGGGAGGCCATAGGTCACATGTTCAAATCAAATAGATGTTGAGATTTATAAGGGTCAAGAAAAGAATCATTGGAATAAAATATCATCGAAATTCTTAAATAGCCTCCCCACATGTGGGCTAGAGAGAGATATGTCTAGTGCACTTGAGAGAGAGTGCAAAAGACAAGAACAAGTGTTGAATACATAAAATACACAAGTGTGCCCAAAATAAATATGCCAATCATAAGAGAAGGCCAAAATTAAGTTCCGCTAGGCTTATAAAACTTTATACTTCATATCAATAAGATCTCAAGATGAGATGATAAAAATGAAAGTTAGTTGTGTATTTATACACAACTCAAGTGCATAGTCCCTTCAAGAGGGGTTATGGGTCCACAAAGCAAAGGTGCACACCCATAGAGGTTTGTTGATCCTAGATATCAACTTTTACTTAGGTATAGGCCTTGAACTATTCAAAAGAAGAGTAACTGGCATAGGAAATCCATGCAAGGTCATCAATAGGGTCCACATTAGCCATAAGAGTCTACCTAGATAATGTAGAGGGAGCACTTGAGAGAGTACTTGTAGAAGTATAGGGATGACCAACATCATATTGTGAAGGAGAAGGGTCCATTAAAATATTGTACAGATCATATGGAAGAGAACCTACATGGTGATGAGAAGAAGCATGATCCATGGAAGCATGTTGAGATTTGGCATTTGAAGAATCTTCTGAAAAAAGTAATGGGAATAATTTCAATGGACTATGAGTAGACACCTCACTAAAACTAGTTTCTCTATATTCAATCATCCTATGAGTGGTGGGGTCACAAAGGCGATATATTTGAAAAGTTTCATTGTAGCCAACCATAGTGTAGCAAGAGTTCGGAGATGAAAATGTGTTATGCATTTCATTAGGAGCATGTGCGTATATAGTAGATCCAAAATTTTGAAATGTTAAATAGAGTGTTTTTTGTCATACATTTTCATTTTCTCCTAAGGAGTCATACCAGTGACAACATGATTAGGTGTTCTATTGATGATATGGGTTGTGCAAACAATTKCCTCTATGTTATGCGGTATAATTTGTCCTGCAACAATAAGGGGTACTCCCTGATACACGGTCCCAATTAGACTATGAACCATTTGGGTTAGGAGACCCATCCGAAATTCGGCCTGACTGTCATTGTTGGTTTTGTGTTTTATTGGTTGTAATTCGGTCTACGGATGAAGGTGGATGATGTATGGCTATGCAATGAAAATATGTATTTGAAGATTATGTATTAAAAGAAAACTAGTCTATTGCTAATCTATCATATCCTATCCTAGTTAGGAGCATACTAAAGTAACTGTGTGAGCTATAAATGAAACCAAACTCTGCATAAAAATGCAACACAGGTAGTTGAAATGAAGGTGAAAGGTCATAAACATGTGCATACATACATATAACCAGAATAATCTAAATAATATTTCTGCATATGTTAGCAACTCAACAAGCTCGGGACTTGAAGACATATGAAAGAATAATAAAATTTGTAGAATAAAATTGAGTGCATAAGATCAATCTATAATAATAAAAAAAATCTTACAGTCCATGTGAACAACATATATCCCACTTGAAATAGTTCACAACAAAGAAAACTTCACATAAAAATGCTTCTTTCTTGCAAAAATTGGCCCTGGGGGCTTCTCAATATTCATTAATAGAGTATATGTTCTTGAATAATTTCTTGAGTCTATACAGTGCTTGAAGAGACCCTAAAAAATGGACATCTTCTTTCCTTTAGACGATCACTTGTAACTGCTAGGTGACTCTTTGCATTCCTCTTGAAGAAGATGTTACAAACTATTAATTTTCCTTTTTCTTAGTGACATGTGTACATAATGAAGACATAATAAGATTTGGTTGAGAAAAAGACAAAATAGAAGATATGTAATAGTAATTTCTGATTTCTATTTTTTCTTATTCAGGATTCCTATCCTTGAGGTAAATTGTCCACACCTCTAGCTAGTCGTATAGAGAAATGATCCTTCGATATTGATCTAAAAATGAAGAAGACTTGTTTTCTTGAAATTATTTGCAAGATTTAATTCATGTGTTAAAATGAAAATGGATCAATTTTGCAACACAACTTTTATAGAAATTACTCATTCAAGATGCATATAAACAACAACAATAAACAGTGAACAGAAAACACATAACACAACAAATGATAAAGGAGTTCACCCCTCTCTTGGGCTACATATCCTGGTCCATCTTCCAATGGATCTTTTGTATTATTTGCTCAAAGTGCTCAAATATGTGCTTTACAATGCTCAAAATGCCAAATAGATGGCTGCAATGGCTCCAGAACGTCCAAAAACCCCTAGCTGGGCTTTTTCGGCACCTCATTTGGCCAAAAATTGAAGAAGATAGGCTTCCTGGAAGTTCCCCTTCAAACTTGTTGTCTCTGGATCGCCAAAATGCACCCTTGCCTCCTCAACCTAGCCCCTGCGCACATTTATGTGGAAAAACCCAGCACCGGGCGCAATCGCACAACCGGTAAAAACTGTAGGATGGTTACGCACTGGCCCTTAACCGCCAAGGCCCATGGGCACATGGCCACCACATGACCTCGCGCACATATAAAAGGGGCCAAGTCCAATCAAATGACAACGGTCGGGCATGCCGGTGGTTCTATGCGCAAACACATGTGACCGGGCTCATACAAAAAGGGCTATGATTATAACATGTCACGCGCCCATGGTCATATTACAATGTATATGACCGGGGGTCAAAGTTTGAAATGTGTGCGCGCAAAGGTTTTACACCTGTGGCCATATGATATAAACAATATAACCGCGGGTTGGGGCTAAGCCCCAGCCCGACCCCCGCGCTAATTTGAAAACATTCAAACTTAAATATAATTCGCACCATATATATAATAAGTAATATGTTATGGCATGTTGGTTGGTGGACTTTGAAAAGACTTTGCATGCGGGTGGAGGTCACGAGGTCGAATCTGGTGGACTCCAATTTTTTTTTATACAACCAACCAATAACAGGGTGCCACGTGGTAGCCCATGTCTGGGCCACATGGCACCAAACGATTCACCATGATAATTCCATGTGTCGTCATCCCATTCGCCACCAATTGTCCACATGGTTTCCTGCCACGTGTCATACGGCCCTGCGACGTGTTGTACGGTCTGCCACACCAACATCCGTACGGACTGTACAGTCAGCACATTTTTTTTTGCTTGTTTGTCGTTTTGAACATAACGCAATATCTTTCTCATCCGACGTCCGTTTGAACCCAAACGAGTTGCGTTGGGTTCATGACAACGAGACCTACGCTCCTATTTGATTTGAAGCAATTCCAAGAACTTTGAATTTTGAGCAAAATTTGATCCCTGGATCACACCTCCCCATTGGAAAGATTTTGGACCTCCAAAAGACTATTTTCAGTCTATCTGAAGATGAGGGTATAGTTCCCTCACCTTTCCAACCTCAATCCACTTAGCTTTTCTTGGATTTGTTCCTTTAATACCAACTCGAAGATATTCCACATTTCCTCGTTTTGAAGTTCTCATTCTCCTATCAAGGATGGTGTCTTCATGCAGTTCTGTAAGATATTCTGGGGGAAAATCATCTATAGAAGGAATCTGAACATGCTCTCCTTGATCATCAATCAAAGGAGGCTAATACAATTTCAAATTCTCAACATTAACAACTGCATACATTTGTATATAAGGAGGCAAATCTAAACGGAAGGCATTGTTACCAATCTTGTCAAGAATATTGAAAGGACCATATCGAATTGGTTTTAGTTTTTTACCTTCTCCTTTAAGCCTCTCCTTACTAATGTAAATCCAAACTTCATCTCCAACTTAGAAACTGTGATCAACACGATGCTTATCATGTCTCGTTTTGTACTTGGCTTGACTCTTTTCCAACTGCTCTTGTACCATTTGATGTATCGACTAAATTTGTTCAATGAACTTTTCTTCCCTATCAATGTCATATTGACCATCAATAGCAATATCCTTCCCAAAGATAAAATCAAAAGGATATCTGGGAAAATAGCCAAAACATGCTTCAAATGGCGACGTTTGAGTTGAAGAGTGCTTAGCTCAATTATACGCATGCTGAATGTAGTGTAAATGCTCATCCCAAAGTTTAGGATGCTTGCTGCAATAACCACGAAGACGATGCACCACTGTTCTATTTACCACTTCTGTCTGACCATCGGTTTGCGGATGAAAAGATGTGCTCTTTTTCAGTTTGGTGTCCATGGGTGCACATAAACTCGACCAAAAACTT
>JASDQU011176492.1:13962-26601 GCA_032191745.1 Picea mariana
ATCTGAGTATGGGAATGCCTACCTCAGAATTGGTATATATGATATATTGCAGATGCTTGGTTGTTCGCAGGTTTCCGATTAGGTGTGCTCCTGGTTTCTGACACACACATGCAACTTACAAAGTCTTTCGGTTGTCACTGGTTCCAACCTCATACTTTGGGGGGCATTTTGTTCCCCATAATTTTGGTCGTCATGATGATGTATTGATGATGGTGCACTCAGGCTCTTCAGAAGAAATTTCTCCTGAGAGAAGTTACTTTCATCTCTTCCCAGAAAACTCATTTTTCAAGGAGGTTCGCAGGCTGCTAATACATTTGGGTGCGAGAATGCATGATTCTCGTAGGCTGCTTTAAGCCAGGGTGCGAACTTCTCGCACTGTGTTGAATAACTAGGGTGCGAACTCTTCCTAAAGCATGGAAAAAGATGAATTCTCGATGTTTCTAGAAGGGAATCTTCTAGAAGGATGGGTTGGCATTCCAATGGTTATCCTAGTACTAGATTCCCTAATATTTTGGGATCATTCTTATCCAAGTAACTAATTCATTCTCTCCTATATATTGAGGAAATTCTCATGGAAAATATTAAGCAAGATTCATTGGAGAATTGGTGAAAGAATTGTGTGAAGAACTAAGCATTGAACAACAACTTGGAGACTCTAGCAAGTCTATCAAGAGGATTTGATCTTCTTCATGCAAGGATTGAGCAAGTGTGTGTGTCAGAGTCAAGATCCATCGAAAGGAAGTTTGCGACATCAAGGCTCAGGTTGTAATCTTTACTTTCCATTAATATGATACAGTAGCATGTCCCTTTCCCATAAAGCTATTTCCACTTTATTGTGTAATTCCTTGATCATACACATAGGTTGACAGTTGAATATATTGTGCTATCTTTACTTTGGTTGGTTTTTGTTGTCTTGGTCTTGACTTCACGAGAGCACTGGAGTGAAGCAGGAGCAACAAAGACCCTAGGAAGCGATAATAAGGTATGTTATTTGTTCTTTCCTCCTAGTCAATTCAACGGTCAAAACTTAGGGAAAGAGTCATGTCCTATTTTGTTCTAGATCCAGGTGGATCTAGGGAGATCAGTTAGTGTCCGCACCTACCGATTAGTCTGATAACAACTGGCTATACTTGGACCTCGTCGGGGACATGCACTAAAAATGATCAAGAGCAGTCTGCTCTAATACCAATGATCCAGATTATTTTTGGAACGAAATGAAAGTAGAGATATTACAATGAAATAATCGTGAAAATTTGCCATAAATAGAGAAATATAACAATACTTGATTTCTATTAATGAAAGAATTGTAAAGAGATTGTAAAAATACAGAGTGCAAGACTCGCTAGAATGGTGGTAGCTTTATCTCTGAGAAGATATGTGATGGCTATGCTCATTCGCAAGAAGATGATTACAATGAGGCTTTGAAGGCATTTCTATGATAAACATGAATTCCAAAACCCTAAACATCCAAAAACCTAACCCTAGGAGATGAAATGCCAAAACTCGAGTGGGCCCCATTTAGGTAAGTTAGTACATTAACTTCTAGGGGTCATAACATTTGCATATGATCTTTGTTGTAGGTGCATGATAGCCTGTTGGAAAGGTATTTTCGAGAACTATGCATTACACCATCAAACTCTAACTCCATCTATAGTTTGTCTGTGGTGATCCAAAAAACATTGTTTAGGGCCCCAAAACAGCCCTAGAAGTAAAACAAGATGTGCTGACATGAAAACATACAAGATAAGCCAATTTGATTAGGTGGGAGGCCACAAATATCCACCTGAAATATGTGTAGGTATTCAGACAGCCCTGGAAGTGTATAACCCACAATTACAAAGAAGTACAAAAGAATGTGTTGTACTAAAAATTGAAAAGAGGATCCAGTTGGAACAGGTGGGTGACCACCAATATCCACCTAGATCAATCCTCCCCCCTTAGGAAGTAATGGTCTCCATTGCGTTGAGTGCTAAGGGAAGACGGGAAATCATTTTCTGAATCTGATGCTTGGTGAGTTGTGTGCCTTGTTGGAGAAGTTGTACTTCTTGGCTTGTGGAATACTTTCACAAACCTGCTACTAGAGGGGTTGAATCTGTTCCACCAACCCGTTGTCTTTGGGTTGGATGGGGCATTGTGTAGGCACCATTGTAAGTGAAGAAACAATATATTCTATCTCTTCGACAATCTGTTTTTGTTGGATCGAAGGTGTTGACGCTACAATGGCTGTAGTGGTCTTCCGTGCATCCTTTGANGAAAACATACAAAATAAGCCAGTTTGATTAGGTGGGAGGCCACAAATATCCACCTGGAATATGTGTATGGATTTAGACAACCCTGGAAGTGTATAACCCACAATTACAAAGAAGTACAAAAGAATGTGTTGTACTAAAAATTGAAAAGAGGATCTAGTTGGAACAGGTGGGTGACCACCAATATCCACCTGGATCAATCCTCCCCCCTTAGGAAGTAATGGTCTCCATTGCATTGAGTGTTGAGGGAAGAGGGGAAATCATTTTATGAATCTGACGCTTGGTAAGTTGTGTGCCTTGTTGGAGAAGTTGTACTTCTTGGCTTGTGGAATACTTTCACAAACCTGCTGCTGGAGGGGTTGAATCTGTTCCACCAACCTATTGTCTTTGGGTTGGATGGTGCATTGTGTAGGCACCATTGTAGGTGAAGAAACAATATCTTCTATCTCTTCGACAATCTATTTTTGTTGGATCGAAGGTGTTGACGCTACAATGGTTGTAGTGGTCTTCTGTGCATCCTTTGAACAGAATCTGAAGAGGATGAATTTTGCAGCATGATAGATTAGCTTGCGGTGTTGTTTTGGTGGAGCAATAGTTGGAACTACCACTAGTATCCTGTAGAGCTAGCCTCCTATAGTAATAATGACACTATAGGGTCTAGACTCATAGACAACATGACTTTTCCACATATATGGTTGGCCCAAAACAACATCACAAACATCAAGAGGGGAAATATCACACACTACCTCATCCTTGAAGGGATGGATGCCATAGGACATGCGACACTGTTGGCTGACATGAAGATCTCGTCCATGATGAAGCCACCCGATGTTGTATGGTTGTGGGTGTGGTGTTGTCGACAACCCAAACTTTTTTATGACCTTAGTTGAGATGAGGTTCTTCTATCTGTTGTTATCAAGAATGAAATGCAATGGGGTCTCCTTCACCCACATCTGTGAATGGAAGAGGAGCCTCCCCTCTTCAGGATCTACTAGTTCTTCTAGTTGAATTTTTTTGGTCGCGACAATAGAAGTTGGTTCTGCATAGATGATATATCTATTTTCAATATTTTTTGGGTCGGATTCTGAGTCAGGGTTTGGCTCTATGAATTTGACCTCAGCCACCAATGATTGTTTCGAGCGACATTCATCGGTGTTGTTCGAGGGGATTTTGTTGAAGTCACACCACTTCTCAGTGTCATTCTTTGTCTTTACTTTACCCTTTTTTTTATGTGTCTTGGAATAGTTGTCTATAGGTTGTTGGTTAGGGTCATCTTTATCATGCTTTGGTTGTTGCAAATTTGTAGACCCAAATTCCCATTTGTTCTAGTGCCTAAGTTTCTGCTCGATTTTGACAACATATCAATAGGCAACTCTCAATGATGAGATGTTTAGGAAATCCATTTCAGTTTAGATTTACCTATGCAGAGCTCCACGGTATTTCATAACCAGATGTTGCTCAGAGTCTTTGATACCCATCTTGGGGCGCAAGGTATGGAAAGTATTTGTGAACTATGGCACTATTTCGCTCTTTTCTTGCCACAGTGTGGTCCATCTCATGTACTGGTATTCATAGTTATCAACATGATAGTACTCTTATTTGACCACATCCATAAAAAAATCCCAAGTGGGCTCGACCCCATATATTCCATATTCCTCTGTGGAAATTTTATCCTAGTAAGTTTCCCACCAATGTTTGACATGGGGGAGAGCCTTGAGGAGTGCGAAGGTGATATTTTCCTTGTCGGAAATAACCTTATTTATTGAGAAAGCTATATGATGTAGGTTTGTATGATATTAGAAATATTAAATTAAAACCTAATTACAGTAACAAAAGGGTGGGCAAAGAGATAATTGCAAAAATATTGTACATATTTATGTTGTTAAAGCCTTGTCTTGATGTTCTAGTGAGAATTAGATAATAAGTAAGTACTGGAGGGGAATTTGATCACTTTCCAATCCTTCTTGAATTGGATCCTAATGGGAGAAAAACTCTCAGTCCTTATAAATTTAACCTAGGCTGCATGGCAGAGGATGATTATGCTAGGATGATAAAACATTTATGGGTTCATTTTCATGTGACCTTAAGGGAATTAGTTGCAATCTAATTTAAGATTAACCTAAAAAAAGTAGGCATTTATTGCATAGGCACATACTAAGAAGATAAAATATGAAAATACCCAATTGATGTGGAGTGTAAATTAGAGGAGATTCATAATAAGGAAGAGGTTGGTTATTTTTCTAAGGAAACAAAAGTTGAAGTAATTCAAAGGAAAATTATATACTTAATAATTTTTGTTTCATTTATAAATCAACCATGAATTACTATTTACTTATGAAGTGCAGCACACAATATGTGCAAGAATAACATCTTTGTAGTATCTAATATTCCTATTTTCGTATTTTACCTTAACCTTAAAAATTGAAATGACAATTATACTAGAAATGACTTTAAGAAATAAATGAAGATTGAAACCAATGTAATATCATTTATTAAATTATATTTTCTTTTCCAAAGAATTCTAATAACCAGGTTGCATTTAAGTTTTCTACTTCGAAAATAGAATCCCCTTCAACAATATTGTGTGTAGTGAAATTAGAGAATATGGTTTTAGTAAACAAACACTGAACTTGAAAATGCAAGATCAAACAGAGAAAAACAATACAGAAATTCAGAAAGTGGTTTTTATAATAACCTACAGTTATTATACCTACCGATAGGCAGGTTACATTGTAATTGGTTATAAGTCAAATTCATTTGACTTTTAATTAGTTGGTTTGATTTTTTTGTTCTTAATAAAAATTTTACAATGTTTTATATATATTTGTATTAAATTAGTTCTTTTAATTATTAAAAGTTATTTTTAAAAATTTTAAATTTTGATTTTTATGAATTTTGATTTGCAACTATACTTGATTAGATAATTTTTATCTGGTTTAAAATACATTTATAAATATAAAATTAATTTAAAAATAGAAAATCTATAAACTTTGACATAACTCCACGTGGATTGTACTCTGTACTCTTTACTCTATTTTGTACGCTGTACTCGTTATTTAATTACCATTAATTATAAAGTGACTGACCGCAGATATTAATTTATTACATGTCCACTCAAATGGATGTATATTTAATTACCATTAATTATAAAGTCACTAACCAACTGATATTAATTGATTACCTCTCCAGTCAATGGATGTATAGTCGTGTCTATATCAAATCATATATACCACCTTAGATTACATGTTTCTGTAATTGGTAATTAATGTAACCATTTACAAAATATAATGTGTTTTATTTATTTATTTAATCATTCATGGTTGATTCTTAACCAATAACAAATGAAATATTCATAAATGCAATAAAAAATAAACATTTTTTATTCTTTTTAATAGTTCAATTTAATAATCCTCGGATGGGGTGTTAGTGCATAAAACCTGGCCATCAGAGGAGCTGGAATCTGCCACCTCTCATTGGGACATGTGATTGGCACATGCCAGCCCCTCCAACATTTATTGTGACATCCCGCCGACATTCATTTCTCCTTATGACTCCAACCACCCTCCACTACTACAATGTGTCCCCTGCTGGCTATTCAATTCGGCAATGGTGAAGGCCGACTTGCTAGTACCTCTGCGCATGTGGGAATTTAGTCCGCAGGCACCATATTATGTCGATGGCTCACCTCTGTGTATGTCATTCATGTTCTTCTTTCTTGGAAGCTCCTGCTCCGAGGCGTTATCACTAGTTCCCTTAGTCGATTCTATGTTCTCGCCTTCGATGCTATCCCTGGTTCCCTTGGTTAATTCTTTGTTCTCACGGGATATGCCTCGGTAGAGAGGAAAACCAAAAAGGGGGCCTCTCCGGTATCGAATCAGAGAATAAATGCCTCATCGCTTTCCTGTCCTTGCACAACCCCCTGACTCCTTACCCTCGGTATCTGCTCACCCCTCCCCGAAACATCCAAGCCTCCCACCGTTTTCTTCTCCTTGGGCATGCAGGGTAGAATGGTTCGACCTGCATGGGAATTCACTAGGCTTTGCACTCGGTTCTATTTCAAAAATCGCTTGACCTTCACAACCTGCTATGGCACAACCATCTCCACCCACCTTTCCACCCTCCACCCACTCTGCTCTCGTGCCATCTTCCTCCCTTTCCGTTCCCACGACACTGCCTTGTCCCCGCGACTCACCACAACCATCTTTTCTTGGGCCATTGTTGGAATACATCCACATTCAGATGGATAGGTACTAGGAGTTTCCTCTTCCATCCAACCTAGGTTAAATTTATAAGGACTAGGATTTTTTCTCCCATTAGGATCCAATTCTCCCATTAGGACTAGGTCAATAGATGTGCCTTGCCTTCCTCTCAACTGGGCCAAAAGGGAATCACTGGATTCTCCCTGGCTGGGACAAGTTGAATCTCTAAGTTTCCTCAGAATTTTCCCACAGGCATTAAGCATGAAGACAATCCTCCAACTGTGCTTGAAACTCACGTTGGAAGTAGCTTGAGGGGAGAGCCTGGAGAGGATTTCCCAACCTGCTACATAGAGGAAATACCATACATGGAAGACACTCTGACTGCCCTGGAGCCTCAGGCAAGAGACAAAACAAGGGGGAGGCTCTGTGAGGATCTCCCAACGTGTTATGTCGAGGAGGTGCCTTACATGGATGTGGTATCGCAGAGGACCAGCGTGGTAATGGTGCACCACACAGACATCGCAGCCATGGACAAAGACGAGGCCAGTGCAGAAGCAGAGAAGGGTAACCCAGGCGAGGCAGACACAAAAGGAATGCATGCACGCTTCGGTGTCCATCCACCATTCCTCCACACAGCACACCTGGATCTAGTGTTTGAACTCCGAGGACAAATGGCAGACCAGGAGCATAGATCCCTCCTAAAGGGACAACGTTTGTATATGCTTATGGACGCTTACTCCAAGGCCCCGGCGAATCGAAAATGCCCAACATGCACCCAGCCGTTTGTCATTCAGGCCAGAGCAACATGGCAAGAGGACGAGGACAACAGGTCACCGGGTGTTTGATCTTATCTTTATTAGTTTGGTTTGTAATCTTGTTGTTCAGAGTCAAGATGATATATTTCCATCTTTCCTGGTTTCCTTCGGGCAGGAAAGATGGCAAAACAATATTTTGGTTTTTTTTTTTTTTTCCTAGAAGCTACTTATGTGCCCCAAATTGTGTTGGTTTCCGGTAAAATGGTGGCACATTTGGTGGCAGCGGCACTGCTGTACCTCTCTGTATTTTTATTAATATAATATAGCAAGTAACACCCTTTTTTACTTAAAAAAAAAATCAAAATTCAAAAAAATCAAAATTTTAAATTTTTAAAAATAACTTTTAATAATTAAAAAAACTAATTTAATACAAATATATATAAACCATTGTAAAATTTTTATTAAGAACAAAAAAAAATCAAAACAACTAATTAAAATTCAAATGAATTTGACTTATAACCAATTACAATATAACCTGCCTATCGGTAGGTATAATAACTGTAGGTTATTATGAAAACCACTTTTTGAATTTATGTATTGCTTTTCTCTATTTGATCTTGCATTTTCAAGTTTAGTGTTTGTTTACTAAAACCATATTCTATAATTTCACTACACAAAATACTATTGAAGGGGATTCTATTTTCGAAGTAGAAAACTTAAATGCAACCTAGTTATTAGAATTCTTTGCAAAAGATAATATAATTTAGTAAATGATATTACATTGGTTTCAATCTTCATTTATTTCTTAAAGTCATTTCTAGTATAATTGTCATTTCAATTTTTAAGGTTAAGGTAAAATAGGAAAATAGGAATATTAGATACTATAAAGATGTTATTCTTGCACATAATGTGTGCTGCACTTCATAAGTAAATCGTAACTCACGGTTGATTTATAAATGAAACAAAAATTATTAAGTATATAATTTTCCTTTGAATTACTTCAACTTTTGTTTCCTTAGAAAAATAACCAACCTCTTCCTTATTATGAATCTCCTTTAGTTTACACTCCACATCAATTGGGGATTTTCATATTTTATCTTCTTAGTATGTGCCCATGCAATAAATAACTACTATTTTTAGGTTAATCTCAAATTAGATTGCAACTGATTCCCTTAAGGTCACATGAAAATGAACCCATAAATGTTTTATCATCCTAGCATAATCATCCTCTGCCATCCAACCTAGGTTAAATTTATAAGGACTAGGAGTTTTTCTCCCATTAGGATTCAATTAGGAAGAAGAAAATTTGCATTTTCTCAATAGATTAACTTAGATTTAACCCTCAGTTCATAAAGTTTCAATTTGGTTTTCAAAATTTCACTTATTTTTGTGTGTGGCCATGTTTAAGTTTTTTATAGAAAAAAACAGGGGTTTTCGACATAAGCATGCACTTCAACGAAGAGAGTAAAAAAATAATATTTATTATATATTTTGCATTAACTCACTTGGTTGAAAGTTACTTCTATTAAAATAAAGGTCTTGAATTCAAGTTTTGTTTTCATTAAGTTACATTTTGAAAAAGTTTATGCAAGTTTAGTTATAACTTAACTTTATTGTAAAGTGCATTTCACTTAAATTATAAAAGTGAAACCACTCATAAGTAACTTTAATGTTATTTTAAAGTTATTTTTTCCATGTAACTAAAAAATTAATAAATAACTTCATTTAATTATAGCTTAACTTTATTGTAAAATACATTTCACTTGAATTATAAAAGTGAAATCACTCCTAAGTATTTTTATTGTAATTTTAAAGTTATTTTTTGCATGCAACTAAAAAATTATAAAGTAACTTCATTGTAAAAGTGATTATCATTTATTTTATAAAAGTGGGTCACTTACATTATAATTTTTTTTTATTTGTAAATGTGATCTTATAGGATTTTAGTGAAATAAATTATTTTTTTAACTTAGCAATCTCATCCTACATCTATCACCATGTTGATCTACATCCACTTACCATGTGACACCTTAGTTACTTTTTATGTTTTTCTTATAAAGGGCATAACTTTGACATCCAAAGTCTATTTTCAATGCCATTTTTTTACACTGCCTGTTTTTTCAAGAGATTTCCATCTAGATAGATAGTTTTTACTTTTGAATCCATCCTATCTGCATATTATCATATGGCTAGTCCAAGTAATCTCATACTTACTAGTTCAAAAAACTTCTAATGGAGATCTCATATGGAGGATATACTACGAAGTGTGAGACTTTATCGAGTTAACTTGGGAACAAAAATTGACCCTCTTAATGCATTAAAGAGACCCAAATGGAAAAATAAAAACGATGAAGTGCATTGATTAACAAAAATGTCCATCTCTAGTGATCTTCAATTTCTCCTTCAATGAATTGAGACCCTAGATGTAGCATGGCAAAAGTTAGAAACTGTGTTTGGTAAACATAATCTCAAAAACCAATTGATTGCTTTAAATCCTGGTGATTTCTCTTGCATTGAAGATTTTCTATCTAAGTTCCAAACACATAGACTTTTAATTTCATAATGTAAGATAATCAATGCATCTGACCAACTTATATATATTATTATTGTTAATCTTGACACTACCTATTTTCTTTTTGTATCTACTTTTCACTCCACTAGAGAATCTCTTATTAGTAAAGGGGATACTTACAAAATTCCCTCTTTAGAATATTTTTGTGATTCTTTGATTAAAAATAAGTATAAGCTCTTGCATCTTGGAGTGATCAACACTGCAAGTACATTTAACAAAGCCTTAATAACACAATAGAAAGACAAAACCAAGAATTTGAAAAAGCAACATCCTCACAACAACAACAAAAATAAGGGTTACAAACCCTCTTATCCAACTCCTACTCCCAATGGTGATAAAAGGAACTAAATCAAAAGGTAACAAGATTGAGACATATTGTCATTTTTGTGGGTCTAATGATCATCTGGAGTCTAAAATTTTCAAGAAGATGGAATCCTTATAAGCAACAATGAAGAAGCACAACATTAATCTCGATTCTTCTTATTCTAACTCTTCTTCTCATGGACGTGCACTTTTTTCTTTTGGTTCCTCCTTCAATGCAACATTCACTCCTTCTAATGAGTTGCTTATTGATTCTAGATCATTTTATCATATTTCTCAGGATAAAGACATGTTTCCTTCTCTTAATGATTGTAACAACAAACAAATATTTGTTGGTGATGGTAGATATCTCAGTGTTGTAGGGTCTGGAACAATTTAGCTAGATGATGGTCATTTTAATGATGTATTATGTGTTCCAAGTCTTTCCTACAACCTTCTTTTAATGTATCAAATCACTCATTTAGGTGTATGTAAAACAATATAATTGTCACCTCACCAAGTTGTAATCAAGGATTTAAAAAATCCTAAGCATGTCCTAGCAACTAGAATTATTGATGATATTACTAGGTTGTACAAATTTGACAGCTTTGGGTCATCATATTTTCCATCACTTTTATTTCTCATAGAGATGACTTAAGAAAATTTTAGCATGTCAAGTGGTTTGAACATCTAAATTAACTATTGTGTCAACCGCGGATCAAAATATGGTGATTGAGATTCCTCTCATTTCTTGTATATGTGATGTTTGTTCTAGTTGTATTATCGACAATCATCATCGGGATAGTTTTGACAAGCATGCCTCTTGGCACACCTCAATCCCCTTGAAACTTGTGTTGGTCCCCGGTTTTGACCATGTTCTTTGCCTATACTATATACCACAGACCTCCAACTATATGCCAGTACCACCCCTTTTTGACCTCATTTTGACATAATCAACATCCTTTTCCCATTCAAAGGGGTCACCTAAGGTATTTTTGAAATACAAGCTATTATTATGCATTTTAATACTTTAAATTGATAATTGGGCTAATATCACTTGGGTTAGGTACCATTGCTATTCTTGGAACAGGATGCTGGTACCAGGTACCAACTCGCACCCATGGAGGTACCAGTGGAGCCGTTCGAGAGTTGTGCATGATGATGTGCGTTATGGTTCGAATGAAGAGCATGAAGGTTCACAGGCCAGCTGGATTCGTCGACACAGAGTGCTTGAGAGTATAATTATCAACCGGGATCGATTGTTCTTCATCCTACACACTTCGTGACACTACGTGTCACGAAGTTGTGAGATACGTTTTTAATTGATTCCATGATTATTTCCGGATCAGGGGATCCGTTCGTTTCCATGCATCTTTATTTTCGACTGTTATGAACAATAAGACTGCTATTAAAACCCGTGTTCACTGCTGAGAACGGGTTACCATTACTATTGTTGCTATTACTATTGTTATTGCCGGATTATGTGATACCGTGAACCTATGCTTTAATACAAACTGCTGTTGCGTAATGTTTGACTGTCATATGATCTGAATACTGTTTTAATGCGTTGATGAAGCGTGGAGTTACATTGTTTCTGCATCATATGATCTAGTCGGCTCTGGTCGTTTTCCATAGCGTTTGTGCCGTTTGGTTGGGCCTGCCAAACCGGTGCAAGCCGTTGTTTCATTTGCAATAGATTTAGTTGTGTTGCTTTAGTTTTAGTTCATTTCGATAATTTGTAGCTCGCATCTGAGGTAGCTTAGCGTTCACATATTTAGCTTTATTTTATTGCAGTGTGTTAATGCTTGCTTACACTACAGTTTAAACGTTTCAGAATCGTGCTTATTCATTCCTCAACAGACTCAATTTCCAGACTGTTATCTTTTTATATTGGTGAATGTTAACGCAGTACTAATGCCTGTAGGGTTAGTATGTGCATATGATTGCTTGCCTTTTCATTTTCATTTCGAACATAACTCAGAGTAGCATGCATTTTGCTTTGTTAGACAGTAGTTGCCTTGTGTGCTTAGAATAGATAGGTTACAGTTAGAATAGACGGAGCTCCTGGTACCAGTTAGTAGCATAGTACTTTGTTTTATTGTAGATAGCATTAGATTTGTTTTGGATAATCAGAATGAATGCAGTTTCGACAGTACCCTGTGTGTTATGACTTAAACGAAAATGCTGATAGAAAATGGTTGAACATAGAGGTAGATTGATTTTGTAGAACTGTGCTTTTGAATAGAAATAGAAATATTAGCATCGGAGCACAAGACTGTTTCTTTTTCTTTCTTTTCTGTTGATGATTTAGATAGGAAATGCTCAGTTTTAAGTTAGTCATTAAAATTCAAGTTCTTGGAATAGGTGTGTGTTTTATTCTTAGGATAGCATTCAAATAAATACTAGACGCTTGCCTGCACATACTGTGTATCAGCTCGAAGTTTACCAACCCTGGTTTGACAATTTAGTGATTCAGGACACTTAAAAGCTTCAATTTAGCAGCCTGACATTTTTGGCGCCGTTGCCGGGGAGCTGTTTAAAAGGTAAGAAGACAGTTGTTTTGA
>JASDQU011176495.1:0-13453 GCA_032191745.1 Picea mariana
ATGGTTAGTGATGGTCAACCATGGTCAATGATGGTCAACCATGATCAAGTATGGTTAATATCAACACTAGTCAACTACGATTAACCTTGGTTAATGAAGGTGAAGGGTTAATGGGCTATTAAGATTATTAGGGTGGGAGTTTTATTAGTTATGGATTAATGTGCTATGGGATTAATGGATTAGCTTATATTACTATGTCTAGAGTCATAGTAATTAGGGGATCATAGTATATGAGGGGGTGAGTGTGTTTGTGTCATATGGGTTAAGTGTCAAAGTGTATTAAGGGATTACTCTATTTGGAGTCATAAGAATTAAGGAATTAATATATGAAGGGGTTAGTGTGTTTGGGGTCTTAATGTATTAAGGGGTTAGTGTATTGGGGGGTTAGTTTGTTTGAGGTCATATTGTATTAGGGGGTTAATGTATTTAGGATCATAATATGTCAAAGGGTTATTGTGTTAATGAGTGATTACACTAGTGGTCAAGGCTTGTTAACCATGGTCAACAATGGTCAACTACAGTCAATGATGTGTAAACATTATTGACTATGGTCAACTATGGTCAATAAGGTTAACAATAATTAATGATGTTGAACAATGGTCAACAACGATCAATGATGGTAAAGGGTTAATGTGTTATAGAGTTTACCAGGGTAAAAGGTTTGTAGGCTATGGGATTAGTGGGGTACATGTTTACTGGATTAGTGCAAAGTTATTGTGTCCAGGGTCATAGTGATCAGAGGTCATAATATATATATGAAAGGGATAGAGTGTGTGAAGTCATAATGTATTAGGGGGTGATTACACTTGGGATCATATGGGTTGGGATTCATAGTGTTTCAAGTAGTTAGTGCATTGAGAGTGATAGTGTATTAAGAGCTATCTGTATGAGAATTAGGATAAAGGGCTAATAGGAAAAAAAAAGACAAAAGAGAGGTAAGAAAGCTTTAAAATGAAAAAAGAAGGGTTATATAATAAAGAATAAAACACATTTAAAACATGAAAGTAAATACATAAAAAATAATACATGATAAATACATATTAAATAATGAAAAGGAAAATGAATATTTAAGAGATAAAGTTAAAGGTAAATTTTTTAAAAAGAATACACATAAGTAACTATGAGAGGAACGTAATTATGAAAGCAATTTCCTACAAGATGAAATATGTTATAATTGGATCATAATTGGATCCTTTGATGATGGGTGGAGTGTCCACGTGAAACATTAAGATGTTTTAAAATTGCATATAGTTTAATTTCAAAAAATTGACCACAATAATGGCTAAGTGTGGAAATATGCATACTCTAGTGTAGTATATGTCAATTTCAAGTAGACATGTTCATAAAACAAGTCCAACAATTTACAAAAAGACTAAAATATTTGTTAGTGTAGTAGGAACAATAAGAATGGAGACCATGCACACACTAGTAAGGATGTTGGAGGAATTTTCCAAAGATAAGAATACCATGTGGAAGATAATAATTATTAAAGAAACACACTCTTCATACTCTTCCCACTACCTACATCTCTATTATATTTCACAATGGGGGTTGTCAAAGTCTTTACAATCTCTTGTGTTTTTAGAGATGAATTTGAGTAGAATTCTATGTGTGTTATCTTTGTTCAAATTAAATTTCTAATACTTATTTAAAGAAAGAAATGAGGAAATGGAAGGAAGGAAATGTTGAATTAAATCTAGGGTGGATATGTTGCAAAAGGAAAGCAAAGTTTTTTTTCTATATAATGGGTCACAATGCTACTAAAAGGATTTCTCGTGACCTTTTGTATTCCACAAATGATATGAGGTCCATATGCTCCATGGATATAGCCTTCTCTTTATGGATTCTCGACTAGTCTTAAGCCTGGTCTTTGAAAACTATGAAGTTCTTCATCACTTCTCTATTGCAAGTAGAGGAAAATTAGGTAGTTGATTATTTCTATTTGTATTTAGCTTATAAATTATAGTGAAATGATTTCAAGAGGGTTAAAAGGTGCCCATTTCTTTGTTTAAATAAGTCTTAAAAATATAATTTTCAAATGGCATGGTTCAATGGACTCGAACCACCCATAGACAGCCATGACGAGCAAATCGTAGCTATCATAATATTGAGGGTTGAAAGGACTCAAATGTTTCTTTAATAGCTTTCCAATATGATTTCCCTCTCTTTCTCTTTCTCCTCACCGTTGACCAATGCAAAGGAATTACAACTCGTACATGGCATATGATTTTTCTTGTTAGAGATTTCGTCCAATCTTGTAAACACATCTTCATCATCATTCGTTTCAATGAAACTACGAGAACCTCTAAATCCTAGTTTCTAAGCCCTTAAAAAACAAAAAAGTAAAGATTAAAATGAATTTGAGAATTCAATTCTCATCCCATTTCAATACACAAATCCTTACTCCAATCTTGAATCTTGACCCTTTCCCTACTAAGAATATATTGTGTTAACTCCCTCACCTTGGTGTTGTTCTAAGTAGTAGAAAAAACCAATTTCTTATATAAAAATTAATCATATTTAATAATGGTACTTGAGTAAAGATGACATTTTAATAGTTCTACCTTGAATTTTACAATGAAGAAAAGATGATCTACTTAGATTATACAATGAAGGTGAGCATTATTTCTTAGACAACAGTGAATATATGCAATACAATATGCATACAAGTGGAGATACCTATATCATTCTTTAAATAAACATCAGATAACTATGAATATATTGTTGTTTTTCATCGCCCTTGTAATGTACATAATTAATCATTAACACGGGTGACAAATTGCAATGAAGTATTGTGTTATATAAAGCTAATAAGACTTATGGTGTGTTAATAGTAGTGTAGGTAAGATTTAATAACAAATCAACATTAGTACCATGTCATATTGAACATAAACAAATTATCCTCATTGTTGCTAATCTTTGAATGATGCAGACATTAGCATAGAGACACCCCTATAATGCTAATATATATCCCTAGCCTCTCTATCACAAAGATTAACTATTTTGATGAACTTATGTAGATCGATCTAAGCAAGGTGTGATCTAAGAGTCACACTTATAATCGATATGATGTTTTTATATAGCTTGTAATGTATAATTGAGATCATTGGTTGGAGAAACAACCATGTGTATGGATGTCAAGGTAGATATATGTCTTGGATGGTTTTTGGATGGTAAATCACCAAAAAACTTGTAGTGTTTTGTGTTTCTCACCGTTTGAGTAGTTCAAACTTATGTGCATTCCTTCTTGTCACTATCATAAACATGTTTGATCATTGCAATTCACTTATACTTGTCATTGGTATTAAGCATTATTTTAGTATGATTGTTGAATTTGTCTAGACTCTCCTATATAACACATAAGCTTAACATAATAGCTACATTTCCTATACTAAATCTATGTTATTTTTGAGAATGGAACCACGCCACTTAAAACTAATCTCCATCGTATTAGTCCTCATTATATCACAATGCAAATGAGGAAATTCCCTCAATTTACACATACCACTTATCATGGAATATAGTTTGGAATGATCTTAAATTAAAGTTTGATTATCTAAATCTAACTATCTCTTAATAGTCACAGTCATCGCATTCTTTTTTTTCTTAAGAAAAAAACATAACTTTCATTTCAAATAGAAAAATTGTTACATTCCATATATACATTTAGCACCTTGAATTTTTTTTCTCAAATAACACCTAAAATTACTTTAAAAATAACTTCACAAAAAACAATCCATGGACACAAAGGTCCTAAGTTTACATCACGATAAAGTTTAAAGAAAAAGAGAGGTGAAACCCACTTTACATCTTCCCAAAAAGGCATTACACCATGTAGAACACACCAGAACAAACTATACAAGCGAAAAAAGACTTTTAATGACGCTAGAGGGACTCCATCATTTTCTTCAACAATGTCCGAGGTAACTCTTGATAACTTCAGAGATCTTTTAAATAGAGCATTTTCATCGTGTGATGTGTATACATTAAATAACAACAATCTAAAATCTTGACTTAATCAAAGAATGGTTTTAGAT
The DNA here is from genome assembly GCA_032191745.1 of Picea mariana. Classification (NCBI taxonomy): domain Eukaryota; kingdom Viridiplantae; phylum Streptophyta; class Pinopsida; order Pinales; family Pinaceae; genus Picea; species Picea mariana. The sequence continues at coordinate 4,038 of JASDQU011176495.1, forward strand.
TAATCATGGCACTGTTATTTAAAGTCGTAGTCTAAATGTTCTACGTTTTTTGGGGGGGGGATATTTTTTTATCTACTTTTGTCTGAAATCCGACAAGAAATTGTTGGATCTGCATATTTGAGTAGCTAAATCTATGTAATCCGAGTAGTTGAGGGGTTTTTCAACAAGTTAAATCCATTTATGAACTTAGAAATGCAATATAACCAACATAAACTTGTGATTTTGTCCTGATTTATGTAACAGAATTTCGACGAAAAACAAAACAAAATATAGAAGGTTTAGACAAAACCTTATTTAAATAGCTCTAATAAATTCAATAAACTTAGTTAATAAAAAGACAAATTGGTAATTATGAATATTAAAAATAAATAAACTTTAACTTGATATGTTATTATGAATATTATTATAATAATATAAATTGGTAATATTATAATATTTAAATTGGTAATTATGAATATTAAAATATGTTATTTGTAATTTATTTATTTATTAATCTTTTATATTTTTAGTAGATTATTAGAATTATAGTTTTAATAAAAGTTTAATTTGCACAATGTTATTTTAAAATTTTGTATTTTTTTCTTGTGTTTAATTATTTGTGAAAAAAATATATACAATTTTTGTCATTTTTAAAATAGGTATTTATTATAAAATTTTTAATAAAAGTAAAGCTTTACTTCTATTTAGAATATAAATTTATTATAATGTATTATTTATTTTTTTTAATTTTAAAAATTAAAAATCAACACTTTTCCCATATGTTTTTGATAATTTTTCCACCTTTTCCATTAAAATTTATTATTTTCACCCTATCAAATTTATTATATTATTTTCATGGAAGATGTTGAGGATGGATTATGAAAATGAAAAGGAGTTGCATGCCACAGGGGAGAAGCATTAAGGCACTGACAACAATTAAAAAAAACACATGGGAGCACATGGTTGTTTCCTCGTTTGCAGACAAAAAGTCCATGGAAGCAACTCGATGAAGTAAAAGGTTTACATATTACTGCAAATACAGAGTATTATAACACTACAAAATTGCATTTTCTTAATAGAGTTATGAATGTAATATTATATTAGTGGACACATACTCACTTTAACCTAAAACAATTTAAATTATGTTTTTTTAATGTAAAAAAGCATCAACACTGAGAGTACATGCAACGTTATGCAAAGTTTTTTATAATCATATCTATTAATTGATATCACTGGGTAGTATAGCCTTTCATTGGAATCACTTTTAATCATAAAAGACAACAAAAGTTGAAATTTGCAAACGTGGAAAAACCATTATTTATGTTCAAAGATTCAAACTTTCAAAGGAATTTTCAAGAAAGTATGTTGCCAATAAAATTTATAAGAGTTCTCTCTTTTTCTTATTTTGGTTTGTATTCATTAAATAGTGATAATTTTTCTTGTGTATTTGATGATGATTTTTGGTGGTTAAATATTTTGTTACAAGGTAGATAGATTAGATGATAAATTGAGGGATCAATGAATAGGAAAAAACTTTTGGTAGATTAGATGAGGGATTCATTTTTAAAGGAGATCTCCTCTTTCTAAAAAAGAGGGATTTTCTTCCTTTTATTGAAAGGGTTTCTTTTGTGAATGAAATAGAAATGATATTATCTATTGAAATGAAAAAGTGTCTTTATTACCGAAATTGATGAAGTCATGATTATAAGGGGGGATAGCTAGAATAACAACCTCTTGATTCCACACAACTTATTTACCCACCTAAAGACCTAGACTTGTTAGCCCTCACTTGTTATTAATCGTTTAGTTGTGTGTGGTTCAGGGGCTTGAGAGTGAAAGGAAGGAGGCTCAGGCTAACATGCAAGTGACTCATCACAAGCCAATTAAAATGAGGGATCAATGAATGGGAAAAAACTTTTGGTAGATTAGATGATAAATTGAGCGATCAATGAATTGGAAAACAAATTTTGGGTTAGGGAGAGTTCCTATAACACTTTAATCTCATGAAGATTTAACACAAATTGCCAAAAGGTGTGGGGAGAGGTGGATTAGGTATTGTCTTCGTCATTTAAAAAAGGGACATTTGGGTTTCACAATCGCTTACCATGCAATGTTGTATGCTAAGGGAGTTGGTAAATATCCTATGTATTGAAGATTGTGATCATACCATCAATAAGAGTTGGTCTAGAGGTATTTTCACATTAGTTGGGATTTCACATTAGTTGGGATATATGACTATCTTCTTACATGCTTCTGGGCTATGCTAGAGAATTTTGACCAGGAGATATGTCTGGATTATTACTCATTCTCATAGATTTGAACCTCCTTTGGATTCAATCTCATTATCTTCATTTTCTTCCTCAATTGAAGTTCTTTTTAGTGAGGAGAAGATCATGTTGTGCTTATGTACTACTTAGGACCTACTAACCCATCTTGTTAACCATGTGAAACTTCCCCTTTCTTCTATAATGCTAATTTAAACATATTATGAAAAACGAAAAAAATAATTCAAAATAACTAAAAATAATAATTTTCCTATTAAAATTTTAATATAATTTGATTTTATTATATATATATATATATATATATATTATTATCTCTCCAACTAAGTAATAGGAAGTAGGGTTGGAAATGCATTGGAAAAGGGAAAACATGGAGTGTTGACTTGGAAAAAGCAAAAACTAGTGCAAAAGCAAAAACTAGTGCAACTTTTTGATGTTATTATAAGCGAAAGTTCGTCTTTAGCTCATGAGAGTCTAACCAAAAGGACCACAAAGCGCTTATGAGTATTATTAAAAGTATTTGTTCTTTACCTTAGCAACCGTGTCCGATAGACATTGCGGAAAGTTCTTAAAATATTTGTTTTTAAGAAGAAAATGCAAGTTATATATTTTATTAAATTTAGAATAGTTTATTTTGCAATATAATAAGAGTTTTTGTTTTAATAATGATGAGTTAGTAAGTAGTAGTCTAAATGCTCTACTTTTTGGGTTTTTTTGGGTAATTTTTTCTGTTTGATTTTGCAGAAATCCAGTGATGAATGGTTGATTTTTCAGCAAGCTGAATTTATTTATGCATTCAAAAATGCAATTTAAATAACATAAAATAAGGATTTTGTCCAAATTTACAAAAAAACCCAAAAGATAGAACTTTTAGCCAAAGCCTTTTGTAAATATTGGCTGATAATAGTTAGTCATGACTATCTTCATTGCTGGTTGGTTACTAAGTTATGATAAGTTTTACTACCTTAAAAAAAATTCCTTTTATAGACAAATTTAAAATAAGGATAGTGTTTGATAGCTCTAATATCCTCTACTTCTCCAATTTCTCTCTTGAAATCCATACCATTTCCTCAATATTGCTTAGCAACTCTAGTATCCTTATCCCCAAGTTCTCTCTCTTGATATCCATACCATTTCCTCCAATGTATTTGGACAGTGTCCCCATTTTAGGGTTTGGCCGAACAGTAGCAGTCCAAGGCATCTAGATAAGCAATATGTGGACGACTCTGCCCAGGTTCAAATTCCTCCCTTACCTGAGAGTTGTGCTTGCAGAATGTAAAATTTACCGATTCCACTGATTAAAAAAAGATTTCACTGGCATAAAATCGGATGACAAAACTGCAATATCAATGTAAAGAGTCTCCATTAAATTGTGTTTAGGATTTTCATACAACCTGGACATGTGTGATGGTGGATCCCGATTAAGAATAAAAATGAAATAGACTGTCATTATAATACAATTTAAATCATTGGAAACTTGGAATGGTGGATCCTCATTAAGGATAAAAATTAAATAGACTGTGTCATTATAATACAATTTAAATAATTGGAAACTTGGAATCAATGGCTCTTATAATTCATCTAAGAAAAGAGAATAAAACGCCGGCAGTAATCAAGGCAGAAATTGTTGCAGAATTGTTTTTTTGGCCCACTCTGTTCCAATAGCTCCTCCCAAAGATCGCCCAAAGGCGACACTTCTTGCAGTATCCATTGCCTGCATGGTCACTTCCTCTTGAACTTCATGGAATCTGACCACCAATGCAAGATTGCTTTCTTGAAGAAACCTGTTGGTCACATCTCCTACACTTCGTTTGTTGGGTTCACAAACTTTATGAGGCTTCAGATCACTCCAAAGTCTGTCACACATCATATCCTCTTAGCTGGCTCTAGGAATCCATGAATTGCTCTCAGGTTATACTATCAATGCTAAAAAGACTATTTTGGACAACAAAAATATTAAGTAAATATTAAGTATTGTTTATGTTTTATTTTCAACATTTTTTATTTTTAATGGGATGTGATCATGTAAATATAAATTATATTTTTAATGTATAAATAGATTTAGTGCCCTCAAAAATCTTTGAGACATTCTGATTACTCAACCACTCTATAATTTTCACAATTTTTAGCCAAATTTTGAGCAAAATAGATGAAAAAATATACCAAACAAGCCAAAAATAGAAGTTTAGACAAAAGTCAAATCTTATAATTGAAAACATGAGCAAAAGAAAAACAACTAGAAAGCTCAACCTTGGTTTCATTATACTTGCACTTGCACTCGCGGGTTAAATTTGATGGGTATTCACTGGTTTTATGACGAACAACTTTAAAATCTACACATCAATCATGATAGTTACTTAATTTTTAAAACAGTCAAATCTATGGGTGGGTTAAAAATTTATCCCATATATATATATATATATATATGACTGAGATTTGAGATAGAAAATTGTAAACATTTCCAAGTCTGAGTGCATAAAATAAAAAATAAAAAATAAAATAGGCTAACAATCTCACTGGATGAGAGTGAGAGAGAATGGGCCCTCAGACTTAGAGATGAGATTGGAGATTCCAACTCTCGAGATAAGCACACACTATGCCGATGAGACCTCGAGATGACAGTGCTAGATATGCATACATTGTGCCCACAATGGATCTTTTGGAATAGAATCACATCATGCAAATTGAAATCCAAGCCTCTGCACATTGAACATAAAGTACCAACTTTGGGGGAAAGAACATTGAGATTGAAGGGTCTTTGTGTTTTCCAATAAAAATAATAGAAGCGACTTTTCTTATTTGTTTTGGTTAAATAGAGATTTTTTATCTGATTTTGATAGTTTTTATGTAGTTTCTTTAGTGTTGGTAATAGAGGATATTGAAACCTGAAGATAAAAGCACATGACCTACTACCTAGTTTGGGAGATTCCCCACACATAAATCAGAGTGATGGTGAAGATAGTAAACCTAGTAAACCCCCTGTGCTACCATTTGGAATCTAACAGACCTGTCCCATTCTTGATGCTGTGACCATTGACCAAACAACCTCTATATCGTTGGATGTGATGTTTATATGATTGGATGTACAAAGGTATTAGAAAATTTATACCCTACTTGAACTTAACTTTCTTGATTTCCTCTTTAAAAAACAATGCAATTGAACAAAAGCACTTTCATGATATGCACTTGAATTCCCAAATAGTAAAAGCATGATTTTAACTGTTTAAATTTAGATTTAATGTCAATTCTTATTTCTATGGTAGATTCTGTGCATCCAACAAATATAGGAAAACATCAACAATTACTTTGTTCCAACGGAATCTGCATTGGATACACAGAATCTGCAATAGATACGATCCTCGATCAACAACATCACCGACGATCCTCGATCAAAAACGTTGTAAGATATTGAAGCAATTATGGAAGGAGCAAATCGAGGAGGACGTGATCTAGAGTGGAATTCTTTGTTGATGCGCCAAAAATATCTGCAAACCTCGTATGGAGAGCCCAGTACCTGTGGAAAACAAACCCTAATCTTGCTGAAGCAAGAAATATGAAAGAAGATGATAGATTTGTCTTCATGAAAGACGACAAGAGATCGACAGGCAGTTTTTGTTGCCCGTTCCTAATGTTTGACTACACATCTTCATCATGAGTAACGCAGAGAACATTCTCCCATGGAAATTTATCTACTAGTGCATGGAAATTTATCCACTAGTGCTTGAATCACAGGTGGGTATTTCTTGTGTGCATCTACGGTACTTTCTGGCTATTGGTGCAGCTCTAGACATACAGGCTCTACAAAATGTTCCATCGTTCCAACAGGTAAAAGAACATCTAGTTAATGATGGTCCAGAGCCCAGTTGATATTTGATGAAGGCCAGGTGCTTATTGCAGTCTTGCACCTATTTCCATCATGGTGCTCTCAACGATGGCCATTTTATCCTCTGGAGTGGATTTCCCTGTAAGAAACCAAAAGACTCAGATATGTCGATCGGGTGGTGTAGTCACAAATTGTTCATCATCAGGACTGACTTTCAGTGCAGAAATAATAGTCTTAGATTTTTGCCAAACTATAGAGGTTCATCCGTGTCTTAAACTTGAACTCTGATCCTTTATTTGAAAACTTAAGTGTTGCATAAGACCAATACTCAATCAAGCCCTTAGAATCTGTAGAGATGACCATGGTTGTACTCAGGCCTGGAATTTGACGTTTCATTTTGACAGTTAGATACCAAATTTTCACGTCAACATTTACAGGCATGTAAAATCCCTGGTAGGTATTTAGCTTACTTAAGGTCTATTGAAAGCTATTGTAGCTACAAATTTGATAGGTTTGTTCTAAGAGTAAATGAAACAGTAAATGAAATTTGATGTTGCCCTACAACTAATCTCCTTACACTTCATTGATTTACTTAAAGTTTAGATGTAAAATTTGAACTCAGTCATTCTGGATGACTTGAAATTTGCAACGAATTTGGTGGAAATGCTTGAACTATATTTCTATTTCCCCACCAAAACATATAATATAAACATCCAAAAACATTAAAAAACATAAATCTACAAAAACATCCAAAAACATAAAAGACTAACATAAAAATCAAATAACCGTGACTAAATTTTCATTTGACAAATAATGTAAATCTGAAATTCCAGGACCGGTTGTAATTCATAACTTTTACTTGTCCACTGTGACTCTTCTGCAAAATCACAGTTTTAATGATATTGGCACGTTGGTCTACGCTAGTGCTTTCAGTTTGCTGTAAATTGTGGATTGCATGAGTTATAGAAGAAGCATTGATTGGAGGGTTGTGAATATAGAAGCAGACTTTTTATTTATGATTTACTATGCCTTTCTGATGGTGTGGATTACCTTTCACGTTCCTTTGCTCGAGAGCTGTCATTTTTTCAGTTTGACTGGTTGATAAAGCTTTTTCTTTGGGGAGACGTTGTTCCATTCTGCACATTTCAAGAAGTAGATGCCAACAACTTTATTGGCAATCCTAATCTCCCGCCCCAACTTGAACGAACAATTTTATTGGGAAGCCTAATCTCCTGCTCCAACTTGAACGAAGGATACACATTATTTTGATGCTCTTTTTTTAGATATTGTTTAATTAATTTTGTTGAAAATTTGGCTAAAAATAGTTGGTAGTTAAGTTTGTATAAATTTGAGTTTTATGTATTTTTTTTATGAGAGGCTAAATTCATTTATATATTTAAAAATATAATTTAAATAAAAAAAATTACAATTTCATTCAAATTTATATCATCAAATTTAAGTAAAAAGTCAAAACTTAAAATTTTTAAATAACCCTTAAAAAACAAAAATAAAAAACTTACCCAAATTGTAAAGTTTAAAACTGGACATTCACATGGATCAGAGTAGTTGACTTTTCTCTTACTCAAATATGTAATACAATCTAATAAGCTCAAGAGTTAAAACTTTTGGTATGGAAAAAACATACATATATATATATATTTATATTATTTTAATTAAATATATATATTTTTAAATTTTAATAAAATAAAAAATACTTATATATCTTTCAAAATTCCAAGAATAATTTAGTATGTAATCAAAATATGTATATAATTTTCTCATATTTGGGATAATGGTTTATGGTGTGATACTATTGATTGGAGTCCTAATGGTTTATGGTGTAATACTATTGATTGGAGTTCTAACATGTAAATGGTGTGATATTATTGATTCAGTTTTTTAATTTTAAGGGAGTCTTAACACGTAAAAAGAGATCTCTAACACTCTTAGATATCTTATGGAAAAGGTCAAAGCATCTCACCTAAAAAGAGATCTATAACATTCTGGGATATTTTATGGTAAAGGTTAGAACTTTTTGATAAGAGAGACTAAAACTAAGTTAGGCTATTAAGTTACTGTTTAATCTTTTATAATTTATTTTAATATAAAACTAAGTTGTAAAGCTATTATGGTAGTGTTTAAAGTTGGGAAAAAGGATTATATCTCCATTTATATTGAAACTTTTAATAAAAAAGGGTCCTACACATTTTCCATTCTTTATCTTGAGCTTTTAAGAAGGTATGTGTTTTCATGAAACTTTTCATTCCTTAGTTTTCATTGAATTTGCTTCATTTTCATAGGCATGGTATGATTGTTTTTGACATGTGAGCTCATACTTAGGGGATTGTTTTTTACATGTGAGCTCATACTTAGGGGTATGGGGATTTTGTCTCACCACATGTAAGCTATCAACATTGCAAGTGATGGGTTTAGAAGTGACATGCATTTTTATTGTCTTTTCATTTTTCTTTTGGGTTGCAAAGTTGTTGATGTGGCGTTTTTTTGTTTGGTCAAGACAAACATTGAGGTTCTTCAAATCCTTTCTAGTCTTGGCAACACCTTGGACTCATGTTGTCATTATTATTGTCCTTTGAAAGGAAAGGTATGTGAGCAAGGAATTACATAGTTTTGTTAAGGAACTTGCTCTAGTTTATGGGAATTTCACTAAAGAAGCCATTATATACGATTGTTGGAAGGCTCAATTTGAAGTCCAAAATAAGGAAACAAATTGGTTCCTAGAAAAGTGTGCTCTAGAGTTAGGTAAACATATATTGGAACTATAGGATTGGGAAATATAGTCTCAAAGTTCTATCTCTATTGTAAAGATGAAATATTTGGATCTAGATGCTCCTCTTACAATGCTTCAAAATATGTTGGTTCATGTGACCTCTACAATTAACCTTCCTCCATAAGGTATGTTTCCCTTGTGTTAGTTCATCAAGTTTCATCTAGAAACCCCCTAGAGAGAACATAATCTACCAACTAGGTTGCATCCATTGCTAGCTTGGGCTTAGGGTCTTAAGTTATGAATTTTTTTTAATAGACATTCTTCAAAATTATTTCATAAAACTTTATACTTGCAAACTATGAGAATGAAGACACTATTAACTTTGAAGCATATTTTATTTGTTCTTCTTGAAGTACCTCTAGTTTTGGATTTCTAAAGAAAATCTTTTTGCACCATAACAATGTTGTTTTGGTATGGTCGCAATAGATTTTCTTGAAATATAATCATAACCATTATTATTTTTAATAAAATATCAAAATGTGTATATAGAAGATATTTAAGGTATTTTATACTAAAGTAAATAGGACACTAAAACAACTTCCAC
>JASDQU011176497.1:5840-26809 GCA_032191745.1 Picea mariana
ATGGAGCTGCTCCAGTATGCTCCGCACCTTAACACTGAGAAGCTCAAGGTCAACCGGTTCATGTTTGGCCTTAACGACAGCCTGCGTGCCAAGGTTAGGATCTTGATGCCTCAAACCTTGCACGACGCTGACCAAAAGGCCCTCATAGTAGAGGAGGATATTATTAGTGGGGGTCATACCAGGACCTCAGTGAGACTAGCAGGGCAGGGTTCATCTGGAATGCCGCAGCACCAGACACCAGCGAGACATACGCCGAGATATCGCGGTTTCCAGAAGGCATCCACTTTCACTACACCTCAACGACCACCACCTCAGCAGTTGACACCTTATCGGGGACCACAGCACCAAAAACAACGTCGCCCGTAGAAGCAGTAGTTTAGGCCTGTTCAGCAGAACAGACCGGGGTTCCAGGTCAGTGGGTCGTCGTCTTCTACTTCAGGTACCAGGACTACTAGGCTGAAGAAGGGGTGTTGGACATGTGGGGAGCCACACTACCAGTGCGATTGTCCTGTGGAGAGGACCAAAGCATCCGGATCAGCCGGACCCACTACCGTGGGAGATATGGGCAAGGCCCATCGGATTCATGCAGCGGTGAATAACCGCCAGGTAGAGCACTAGTCGACTATGCTGGAGACGACAGGTAATGTCACTGATCAGACCCTTAGTATTTTGATAGACCCAGGTGCTACTGAGAGTTTCATTTCTGGTGCAGTGCTAAAAAGGATTAAGGTAAAGGCAGTCGAATAGGATGAGTTTAGATTTGTAGAGATGGCCTCAGGAGCCAAACAAAAGGTCGGAGGAAAGGTTATGGGTTGTACCCTTAACCTGGGAGAGTTTGTCATGAGGGTCAACTTGTACGTCATGATCTTAGGATCTTATGATGTCGTGATTGGTATGGATATGTTGGAATCGCATGAGGCGATACTCAACTGTAAGACAAAACGGTTGAGCTTGGTTGATGATGAAGGACAGAGACGTGTGATTGTAGGACGGAACCAGGGAGTATCCCTGAGGTTCGTCTCTTCCTTACAGTTACGGAAGAGTATGTGCAAGGGGTGCAAGATTTATGCAATCCTCGCGCTAAACTAAAAGGGAGTAGCGGAACATCTAGAACACCTTCCGGTGGTGAAGAAGTTTTTGGACATATTTCCAGAGGATTTGCCTGGGATGCCGCCGAAAAGGGAACGGGAGTTTACCGTAGACCTAAAACTGGGAACCGAATCGATAGCAAGAACGCCTTATCGGATGTTGACCCCGGAGTTGCAAGAGTTGAAAATGCAACTAAAGGAGTTGTTGGACCTGGGACTGATACGCCCTAGTGTGTTGCCATGGGGTGCACCGGTTATTTTCATATGGAAGAAGGACGTATCATGGAGGCTTTGCATTGACTACTGTCAACTAAACAAGGCTACGATCAAGAATCAGTATCCCTTACCAAGAATTGATGATCTGTTCGGTCAAATGAAGGGTGCGACAGTGTTCTCCAAGATCGATTTGCGATCAGGGTATCACCAATTACGGATGAAGGAGGATGACGTCCTTAAGACCACCTTTAAGATGAGATTTGGACATTACAAATTTATTGTTTTACCATTTGTACTGACAAACGCCCCTGGGGTATTCATGAGTTTCATGAACGGGGTGTTCCGCGAGTACTTGGACAAGTTCGTCCAAGTATTCATTGATGATATCTTGATCTACTCTCGGATGATGGAGGAGCATGAAGAGCACTTACGCTTGGTACTACAGTGTCTACGAGAGCACAAATTGTATGGGAAGTTGTCCAAATGCTCTTTTTATCAATCGAGGATTCACTACTTAGGTCATGTCATCTTCGGCGAAGGTATTGCCATGGATCCAGCCAAGGTTGAGGCTATTATGGAATGGCCTGCGCCGACGAACGTCATAGAAGTGCATAGTTTTATGGGTTTAGCAGGATACTATCGACATTTTGTCGAGGGATTTTCAGAGATAGCAAATCCGATCACGAAATTGCAGAAGAAAAATAAGAAGTTTGTTTGGACAGAAAAATGCACGGAAGAATTTCAGAGGCTTAAGGAGTTGTTGACGACAGCGCCGATACTAAAGGTCCCTGACATGGACGCGGACTTCTTGGTATGCACTGATTCATCCAAGGAAGGTTTAGGCGGATCCTTGGATCAAGACGGACGAGTGATTGCTTACATTTCGAGGAAGTTGAGAAGGCATGAAGAGAACTACACGACGCACGATTTGGAGTTATTATTCATCGTATATGACTTGAAGGTTTGGAGACACTACCTTGTTGGATGAAAATTTTAATTTAAGACTGATCATTGTGGACTACAACACATTTTTACACAAAGCGACCTGAACGTGCAACAACAGCGTTGGTCGGAATTGTTTAGCGAGTACGACTTCGAGATTACTTACATAAAGGGAATAGTGAACCGAGTGGCTGATTCTTTGAGTCGGAGACCATGCATCTTTTCGGTGTTGCCTCTTCATATGAATCTATGTGAGAAGATTCTCACTTTACAGAGTGATGATAACTGGTACAAAGAATTCGAGGATTTTACCGGACAAAACACAATGATGGCACCATGGTATGAGGGATATTCATTTGATAGCGATGGTTTATTGAGGTTTAGAGGTCGGATTTACGTACCGCCAAACGACAAGTTGAAGAGGTTGATCCTAAGTGAGGCTCATAGAGTAGTTTATATGGCTCACCCAGGAGTCACGAAGATGAGGGCAGACCTTAAACCCTTATTCTTCTAGAAGGGGATGAAGGCCGACATAGTCAACTTTGTGGCTACATGTCTAGAGTGTCAGAAGGTAAAGGTTGAACATAGACACCCGGCTGGATTACTTCAACCACATGCCATTCCAGAATCGAAATGGGAAGTTATTTTGATGGATTTTATTGTTGGATTGCCACTGACGGCAAGGAGACACGACTCGATTTTTGTAGTAGTGGACACTCTAATGAAGAGTGCTCACTTTATTCCTGTGCGTACGAATTATCAGGCACCTGACATAGCGAGATTTTTCATCAGTGAGAATGTGAGGCTGCATGGCATGCCTAAAAAGATTATATCCGATCGAGGATTGGTGTTTACTGGATGATTTTGGATGAGTTTCCAATATGCCTTGGGAACCCAACTTAATTTTAGTACTGCGTATCACCCAGAGACTGACAGACAGACAGAACGAATGAACCAAACCTTGGAAGACATGTTGCGCATGTACATGATGGACCAACAAAAGCGTTGGGAGGAGTTCTTTCCTCTAGTAGAGTTCACTTACAACAACAGTTACCAGAGCACCATTAAGATGGCGCCTTTTGAGTTCCTTTATGGGTGACCGTGTTGGACACCCTTGAGTTGGGATCGTCTTGAGGATAGAGTCCTGGTGGGACCAGAAGTGATCCAAGAAATGGAAGAGCAAATGAAAACCATAAGACAAAGGATTAAAGAAGTGTAGGATCGACAGAAGAGTTATGTTGATGCGCACCGAGTCAACCGTAGCTACGAGGTCGGCGATCGAGTCTTCTTGCGAGTTAAACTGCATAAGAGTTCGATCAAGTAGGGAAAGGGAGCTCAACTCTCTCCTAGGTTCGTGGGACCTTTTGAGATTGTGGAGAGAAAGGGGCCCGTGGCATATCAACTAGCATTGCCTGATTCTTTGAGGCGTATGCACGATGTTTTTCATGTATCTGTTTTGAGACATTATATTAGTGATCTTACCCACGTGATTGACATGAGTTCCTTGCAGGTATCGGACAAGGGAGAGCTCATGGCTGAACCGGTCCGCATATTAGATCATCGTGTTCGACAGTTATGATGTTGAATGGTAGATTAGGTCAAGGTCCAGTGGGACAGTTATAGTCCGCACTCGGCGACCTGGGAGGACGCATATGATATGCGCCAGCAGTTTCCATTTTTGTTTGATAGATAGACTTATGATACTGTGATACTTTTATTTCGGCTTTTATACTGAGAAACTTCGAAACGAAGTTTAGACCAAGAGGGGGTGTATGTAACATCCCGCTCTCGCGCATTGAGAAAACTTATTATTTGAGGACACTTGCTCGCAAGTGTTCTGGACTTTTCTGATGTTAAAACATTTATACTTGATTATGATGCGTTATGATAGACAACATAATGTTTTACTATTTGATGTAGATAGGTTCTATTGACTCAGTTGTCTTGAGTGTGCAGGGTTTTTGACCTTGAGAATGCAGAGGCATCGGTGGAAACCCTTCGACTCCGGATTGAGTCAGGGAGTGTGCTATTTGGGTTGATTTATTTACTGTGATATTTCATTGATTTGATGATTTGATGTTGACATGTTCTGACATGATTTTTGATTATGAGGCTGATGATAGCTTGCCGACCAGACTCACATATGGAGTAAAGGGGCCACACACGATTTCCAGAGAGGTTGAGGGAGAGGGGTGGACAACAGCCCTACCACCGCCTACTAGCACTCTCATCGTGGCTCGAACTGTAGGTTAACAATTACCTAGTTTGAGAGGATCCACGATGCCATGAGGGTAGACTAGGATAGTCACTCACGATGATTCTAAGGGGCGCGCAATAAGGCGGGGGCCTTATTCCTTAGAGCCCTTAGTCTCCCACAAGTTCACCTGGCTGAGTGTTGACTGCAGGGGTTATAGATGTCTACCAATCAATCCAGTTGGTGAGTGGCACCCTTGGAGCACGTGGTGCATCCTGAAGGGCATGTCGCACAAAAGAAACACAAGAAGCGAGTGGCACCCTTGGAGCACGTGGTGCATCATGAAGGGCACGTCGCACAAAGGAAACGAACGAGGTGAGTGGCACCCTTGGAGCACGTGGTGTGTCCTAAAGGGCACGTCGCATTGATGTGGATGAAAGAAACAAACCTAAATATCCCTAAGACAATAACGCCTTAAGAAATCCTTAAACAACTCCCCTAACCCAGTGTCGCCCAATTCAGAATCTAAGTACTGAGTCTAAAACTTTTAGGGTAAAATTTTAGTCTAACCTTAAGAACAGACCCTTGAATAAAAATAACAATTTACACCAAAACCCACCTAAGTAATAGTTATGTCTTCATAAAATTCTTGGGGTAAATAAAGAGAGTAAGGATTTAATTAACTAAGGTATTTAAAAATTTGCAAAGAGGAAATTAATTTCTAACTTGTGAAAGAACAAAAGATATTAAATAAATAATAATTGAAAAGATTAATTAGCGTATTCACCTTTTTGGTTTAAAAAAAAAAGGGGGGGGGATGGATTAATAAAAACAGGGAAANAAAGATTAATTAGCGTATTCACCTTTTTGGTTTAAAAAAAAAAGGGGGGGGATGGATTAATAAAAACAGGGAAACTAAGTAATAAGGAAACAAAGACAATTAATAAGTAATAAAATTATTTAACGTGCGAGAGTTTTAAAAGTTATGAAAAAAATAAAAAAAAATGAAAGGGTTAATTAGCGCATTTACCTTTTTGGTTTTAAAAAAAAAAAAAAAGAAGGGGAATAATAAAAATAGGGAAATGAGCCTTTTAATAATTTTAAAGAAATAATGTTGGAGAAACGTGGGGGATGAATGACACTTGTACAACAGAGAATTTTTGAGGGTTTTTATTTAAAACTTAAATTAAATGTGGTTAGGGAAAGAGGGGGTCTCAAAACTCTATAAAAGAAAAGGGGATGAGGGGAAAAAGGGATGGGATTTTAGGTATCGTTATGCTGCCGAATTTGGACTGGACTGATTGCTTTTGAGGAGTTGGGATTTTCTCAGCTGGGATTAGAGTGGTAGCTCAGCCTTGGAGGCAAGCTGGGAAGCTAGGTATACTATCTGGACTGTGTGTGGCCCCTTTGTGGCTCGGGGGGCTAAGGGGGAAGCATAGTACCCCTAGTGTTTGGCTGGGAGGTACCGGTGTACTCTCTACGGTTGACGAGCGGGAGCGGCACGGAGCAGGAGCAGCACAGAGCGCACAGTGCATTATTCAATGTGGACCATAAGGCAACAGTATGGGTTTTTGTTCTTGATATAATAGGATTCTTTACTATTTATGTTGGTATAGAACATGGGTTGTAAATGGATTAATGGCCTTATTATTTATTTACTCTGCAAATGTAATAAAAATATGTTCTCAAATGTATTATCCTTGTGGCTTGAAGCGTAACAAATTGGTTTTATATGTATTGCTTTCTATTTCTATGTAGATGTAATAAAATCTGTTATCTATGGAATCTCCTTGCCTCTTGAATGTAATACGAATAGTCATATATGTATTTCCGAGCATTTTTGTAATTTAAATTTCCTGCGTTTTCATTGGTGAACTCTCTCTGCGTTTTGGGTGAAATTTCCCTGCATTTTTATCGTAATTTCTCAGCATTTTTCATGGTTTAAACTCTGTGTTTGCTGGAAGATACCCCAGCCTTCCTCATCATCCTCTGAAGGTTATGGGTTCCATTTTGATGGAGGATACCCACATCCCTTGGTCACCCAAACTCGACGAGCTGAGTTGTTCCTTCTCTACGGTTGTGGATTCACATCTACACGTCCCTTAATCAATTTCTCTTTACTGGCACTCTGCCAAATGGTTCTTGAACCGATTGTTGGGTCATTGTTGGATGGCATGACTGATGGTTTTATTTTCTGAGTTTTATTACATGTTTTTTTTGGGTAAAATTTTTCTTCTGCTTAAAGTTTTCTGCATCGATTTACACACCCCTCCCCGCCTTCAGTTGTCTGGTAGCAAATGCTATTTTCCCTTTTCATGACCAGCTTGGGCTGCCTCCGACAACAACATGGAATCAACCTTTTAATAATGATGAGGAGAAATTTTTAGGTGGGACAGTTGGAGGTACATTGTCGTTGATGTGAGGTTTTAGATTATATATTTATTGTTTTTCGTTTTTCTTATTTTTATTACCTAAAAAGAAGACTCACCTATCAGCGGCATTCTTACAAGTCTGTTAACTGTAAACCCCATTTTCATATCCTTAATTATCCCTACTATTGTGTGCAATCTATTAATTGGCTATGATATAGCATGCGTAGTATAGACTTATGCTTGGACAGTTTGTTCCAGTCGACTCAGATCCACCTTCAGAAAGCATTACCACTGCTGGGCGTGGGTCAGCTCTTGGATGGATTTGGGGACAGCAACCCGAATCCTTAGTTGATTCATTCAATACATGGGTTGTCTCTATGTTATTAAAGGGGTACGTGGTTGGGGCGTGGTTTCCAGAGTTGTACCCTGTCCCTAGGTGTCAACGCCTTACTGCCTGCACAAGAAACTTATTTACCCCACGCGTTACTGCTTGGATGGAATGTCCTTTACACCTRTGTGTGAGCTGATGCCTCCCTTTGTAATTGTTTCAAAAGGGTTAAATGTTGCTGAAGGAAGCGCCAGGTTCTGAGCGCCCCTCTTAAGAMATCCTAAATCCAAATCTGCTTGGGCGCATTACTCGGAGATAACCCTCAYGATCCTTTAGCTATTTTAGATTGGTAGTTAATTGAATGTATTTGATTGTAATGATATTTGTTTAAATGATATTTCATTGTTATTTACTTCTATTTATCTAGYTGCTACATAATTGCAGAGTTACTTAATTGTCGTAGTATTTATTCAATTGCTATTTAAAGGGGTGGTGAAGCAAGAGATGCTTGTAATTAAGGGCAATGCTAGGGCTTTATTAAATGAAAGGATTTGTTCAGAATTATATATGTAAAATAGTTAGATAAAGTAGGAGAAGATTTTATAAGATCGATAATTGAGGAAGGTAGCTTTGGCTTTGTTTGCTAGATGATAAATTCTCCGCTAATATTATTAAGTGTGATAGATTGATTTACAAATATAAGGGTAGCAGAGAATTTATAAGCTTGGTAGTGATGAGTAACTTTGAATTAATGTTGTTTTTGATAATAGTGTAAATACTTTAATTGATAATTGGTTAAATTCGATTGGTTATAGGATTAGGTTCCGACTTAACCATTGCTGTTAATACAATATAGAAGGTGGCATGGTTATGTATAGTCATTAAAATTTTATTATATGGGTAGCATGCAAGGAGAATGTGATTGATATTTAATTACAAAGTCATCATGATATCGGATGCGATGTGTGATGTTAATGTATTTGTCTTAAAGTAATGCTAATGTAATGAAGCGTTTTATGGTTATACGAATGAGTATGGAACTATTAATGTTGATGTCGTTATCGTTTTATGGGAGGTCATTGTAATTGTCATCAATATCCTATCAGATGTAATATGGTGGTCATTTAAGTAGATATTGGAATATGAAGTAAACATGGTTGTTGTTTTGTAGTATTAATGGAATTAATTATCATCGATTGCAGATAAAATATAATGTCCTGAATTAAGTCCAAAAGGTGATTATGATTTAGAAATGGGGGATATGCAATTAATTGAATAGCCGTATTAGTGGATCTGGCATTTAAATTGGATTGCAATAATTAGGATTGCAATTAATTGATGTGCACCCCCGTCGAAGATGTGGTTGTTCTTGACTATCGTTGTACCTGGATGCATACATTTTGTTGCTTGGTCTGCTTGTGTCGGGTGGGATGTAGACACCTCCATGTTCCTCAGAATAGTCGCCAACCCTGAGACCTTAAATGGCTAAAATCGATGGGAACCTGGGCTTGAGAGTTGATTATGTGTCTTGGAAGTCCTAATCATTGCAGGGTAGGACGGGCGGGTAGTCAGTCTTACTTATTGTCATTTGATTGTCGTTAAAAACATGTTGTTACGGTTGTACGTCGTATGTCATCTTGTTGTGTTCATCTTGCTTGCGTCTTGTTCGTAGTCGGGCTACTAGTTTATGCCTGAGCAGTCGGCTAGAAGCCTATCTGACCTTCTCTCTCTCCGAAGCAGAGAACTAAGATTAAACGCCCTGCTTTCCTATGCAGAATAGTAAGATCTACTACTATGGATCCTTCCCTCTGTGTTTGTACTGTGCGTAACCCATTATGTAGTTAAATGTTTGTGTGGTGCACCTTGTGTCTATGGTCGTTTATTGCTTGCAGTTACTCGTTGGTTGCCTTCAGTCTCCTTGTGATGATCATCATGGTTGCATATTGTTGGTTGGCGAGTGGTGACGTAGAGTCAAGAGTGTTTTTTACTTCTACACGCGCACACACACCTTAAACACACCAAAAAAAAAAAAGAAAAAAAAAATCCACCTGTTATAAGAGTTGTTGTCGTAACGAGGAGGTCGTTACACAGAGTATTTAAAACATTGTCAATGTACATGAAAAAGTGTAGAGTGATTAAATGATAATGCTTGTAGGTAGTACGTATGTGAATCGCAAGGTTAATCACTGATGTGGTGTCATTTACTTCATTAAATCGCAGGTCCAGATAATGATAGTGTTGTCAAAATATAATATAGCAAAATTCAAACGTTGTGTATTAAATCGCTATGTATTAACACGCTAAGTAGCAAAATGCTATCTTTCCAGTCAAACATTGTCATAATGATATCTCAGTCAATCCAATCAACACTGTGTAAATCATGGAGGAAGGATTGTGATTTTATGCCAGTAAAATTGTGGAGAATTACAGTGCATGATGCCAATAAAATTGTGGAGAATTACAATGCATGATGCCAATAAAATTGTGGATAATTACAATGCATGATGCCAATAAAATCATGGATAATCACAGTGCATGATTTCAATAAAATCGTGATAATTACAGTGCATGATTCCAATAAAATAGTGGAGAATCATAGTGCATGATGCCAATAAAATCATGGAGAATTACAATGCATGATGCCAACAAAATCGTGGAGAATTATAGTGCATGATGCCAATAAAATCATGGAGGAAAGCCTATGTGATATTCCAAGAGATGTGGTTGCAAGTGTGTAAATACCTACCCATTTTCACTGTAAAAAAAATACTCAGAGGTGATCATCATAACACTGATATTTTAGGGAAATTCGCTGGGATAAATAGATAACCAACAACGCAGAGGTGATATGAAAATGAATAGGGTATTAGAGATGATCACAGAGAGAAAATATAAACAATACACAGAGGTATTCAATTGCAAGAAGGCGCAAGAAAATAATTCAACCAGGAACAATATGCGCAGAGATAAGAAAGGTAGATGGATGGGCAAACATTATCCTTTGCTCATCATCCATGCACAAAAAAGTAGGGCATTAAAATCTATAGGTGTATTAACACCAAAGTGACGACCGTCGATTCGGCTCCTGGCTGAATGCTCAGTCATGGATAGATGATCTAGGGATAAGGACGGAAGATAAAGCACAATCTCCTCATAATAATCAATAAATCAAAACATAACAGTCATAGCAATCAGGGATTGAGTTGCCATGGAAATAAATTCAAAGAAACAACCATAAATCTATGATGACTTTAAGTTATCGATTAAAAACCTTGAGTAAAACACATTTATGTACACAGTAGAAGTATAGTAATGAAAGCACAAGAAAAATAATAATCTACCATTCAAATAAATGCATGTGTATCATATCCCAACATGACAACTCTGAGTCATTGTCTTGCATGCACTCCATTCAGTTCCTTCTTTTTGATCGTTGTGAATTCACCAGTCCCTCCCTGCTAATGCTAGGGGTAATATTCTTCCTCCTGAGCCCCCCTAATCCCCGCAATATGAAAAAGGGCCACACACACTAAACCAAAGAACAACTAGCACCCAACTCGCCTCGCAATGTCGAGCTACCACTCGTTACCCGAGCTACGTATCCCAACTCCCACAAGATAAGTCAGTCAAGAAAAAAATTCAACATCATAACATCATGCATCCAAAATCTGATCCATACTCCTCCTTGTCCATCCGTTTTATATAGTATCATTTATTTCCCAAATTCCTATTAATTTATTTTTCATTAATTTAATTCAGAAAAAAACTCCCCCGTACACATGTCACCTATCCCCCTAATTGCACCAAAAATTAATTTCATTAATTACTTAATTACTCCTATTTCCTTCACCCACCTAAAAGCATTCCTAAAATTGGTCCTTGGTGTCCCCATATTCCCTTACACATTTTAAATGATTTACGCCCTTACCAAATTCCTAGTTGAGTTCATAATTAGAAGGTTGTTAAAGGAAATATTCCTTACTAAGTTAGTCATTCAGCTTTTTCCTTACATTTCCCTTTTTCTTTATGTTTCTACTTTTTCCCTTAGTTTCCTATTTCTTTTAAGTTTCCCTCTTTTCACTTTTTATCTAAAACTCAAATTAGCAATTGTAGAAAAACCACCTCTTTCTCTTTTTAATTAATAAAATTTAATTCGCATAAGTAGAAAAACAATCATTTCCTTTTAAAAAAATGTAATCACCCAAAGTAATTTGATTTTAATAAATTAATTGAGTTTCTTACCCCCTCTTGTCACATGTTTCATTATGATTATTTTTATTTTCTTACCACAAGTGTCACTTAGACCTAGATTTTAATTTCCTAGGTTGGGAGACATTTTGATTAGGGAAATTATTTATAAATATTACTTATCACATCATTCATTTTAAGGTCAACTTGGTTTATTCACTTACCCACTGAAATCGTGACGTTCCCTTAAGGATGCACTAGGTGCTCCAAGGGTGCCACTTGTCTTTTTGTATTTTCCTTGGGTGGTGTGACCTTTAGGATGTACTACATGCTCCAACGGTGCCACTCACCTCTTTCAATTTTCCTTGCGCAATATGCCCTTCAGGACGCAGTACATGCTCCAAGGGTGCCACTCACCTCTTGACTGACTTTTTAGACATCAAACACCCATGGATTCAATACTCCACTAGGTGATATTGTGGAAGACTAAGGGCCTCTAAGGAATAAGTCCCCTGCCTTATTGTGCGCCCCTGAGAATTATCATGAGCGACTATCACAGTCTACCCTCACAACATCATGGGTATTCTCGAACTAGGTAATAGTTAACCTACAGTTCGAGCCATGGTGGGAGTTCTAGTAGGTTGTGGCAGGTTTGTTGTCCAAACCTCTCCCTCAAATTCTCTGGTTGTCATGCATGACCCCTCTACTCCACATGCGAGTTTGGTCAGCAAGCTATCATCAACCTGCATCATCACCGAATCGTGTCAGCAAAATAATCAATCATCAGAACATATAATGAGATATGCACATGTCATATCTACAACAATCAAACCCCAATAGTCCACTCCCTGACTCAATCTCTAGTCCAAGAGGTTTCATCGATGCCTCTGCATCCTCGAGGTCCAAAGTCCTACACACTTAGGAGAGCCAATTCAGTAGCACCTATCTATGTCAATACAACAAAATAACATGTCATCATATCCATAATGCCTCATAATCATAATCAAATGCTCAAAATTATAATAATCTAGATCACTTACAAGCAAGTGTCCTCAAAGAATAAGTTTGCTCAGTGCGCACAAGAGCGGGATGTTACATACACCCCCTCTTGGTCTAAAATTTGTCCCAAAGTTTCATAGTATATAAGTATCAAAATAATGTGTATCAAAGTATCATAATTCTATCTATCAAACACAAATGGAAACTGCAGGCGCATATCATATGCGTCCTACCAGGTCGTCGAGTGCGGACTATATTTGTCCCACTGGACCTTGACCTGAACTACTATTTGATGTCGTAGTTTTTGAATGTGATGATCTAGGATGTGGATCGACTTAGCCATGAGCACCCCCTGATTCAATACATGCAAGTAACTCATGTCAATAACATGTGTAGGATCACTAATATAATGTCTCAAAACTGATATGTGAAAAACATCGTGCATACGCCTCAAAGAATAATGCAAGGCTAGCCGATAGGCCACGGGCCCCTTCCTCTCCACAATTTCAAAATGTCCATGACCCTAGGAGAGACTTTATCTCCCTTTCCAAACTTGATTGAAATCTTATGCGATTTTACTCGCAAGAAGACTCGATCGCCAACTTCGTAACTACGGTCCAAATGACACACATCAACATAACTCTTATACCGATCCTGTGCTTCTTTGATCCTTTATCTTATTGTTTTCATTTGATATTCCATTTATTGGATCCCTTATAGTCCCACCAAGACCCTATCCTCAAGCCAATCCCAACTCAAAGGCATCTGACACGGTTGCCCATAAAGAAACTCGAAAGGTGCCATCTTAATGGTGCTTTGGTAACTGTTGTTATAAGTGAATTATACCAGTGGCAAGAATTCTTCCCAATGGTTATGTTGGTCCATAGCATACATGTGCAACATGTCTTCCAACACATGGTTTGTTTGTTCGGTCTTCCCGTCTGCCTCAGGGTGATACGCAGTACTAAAGTTAAGTTGGGTTCCTAAGGCCTCTTGGAAACTAGTCCAAAATTATCCAGTAAACACTGATGCTCGATCAAATATAATCCTCTTAGGCACACAATGTAGCCTCACAATATCACTGATGAAAAATATAGATATTTCAGGTGCTTGATACGTTGTATGCACAGGAATAAAATGATAACTCTTCATCAGAGTGTCGACTACCACAAAAATCGAGTCGTGTCTCCTTGCCATCAGTGGAAATCCAATAGTCAAATCCATCGAAATGACCTCCCATTTTGATTCTGGAATAGTGTGTGGCTGTAGTAGTCCTGTTGGATGTCTATGTTCAGTCTTCACCTACTGACATTCTAGACATATTGCCCCATAAATCACTATGTCTACCTTCTTTCCTTTCTAGAAGAATAAAGGTTTAAGGTTCGCCCTCATCTTCGTGACCCCTAGGTGAGCCATGTACACTGCTCTGTGAGCCTCATTTAGGATAAAATTCCCCAACTCGTCATTCGATGGTACGTAAATTTGATTTTTAAATATCAATATTCCATCATCGTCCAACGTAAATCATTCAAATCTTGGTACGATCATTGTGTTTTATCTGATAAAATCCTTGACCTCTTTGTACCAGTCATCATCGCACTGTAAAGTTAGAATATTTTCACGTAGATTCATCTGAAGAGGTAACACCAAAAATATGTGTGGTCTCTGACTCAATGAATCTTCCACTCGCTTCATTGTTCCTTTTATGTAAGTAATATCGAAATCATACTTGCTAAGTGATTCCGACCAATGTCGTTGTCACACATTCAATTCACTTTCCGTAAAAATGTGGTGTAGTCCACAATGGTCAGTTTTTAGTTCAAATTTCCATCCAATAAGGTAATGTCTCCAAACTCTCAAGGCATAAACAATGGCTAAAAAATCCAAATCATGTGTCACATAATTCTCATCATGCCTTCTCAATTTCCTAGAGATGTAAGCAATCACTCGAATGTCTTGCATCAAGACTCCGCCTAAGCCTTCCTTGGATGCATCAGTGCATACCAAGAATCTTGTGTCCATGTCAAGGACCTTTAGTATCGGTGTTGTTTTCAACAACTCCTTGAGCCTCCGAAATGCCTCCGTGCATTTCTCGGTCCAAACAAAATTCTTATTCTTCTTCTGCAATTCCGTGATCGGATTTGTTATCTTCAAATATCCCTCAACGAAATGTCGATAGTATATTGCTAAACACATGAATCTACGCACATCCAGGACATTTGTCGATGCAATTCATTCCATAATTGCCTCGAACTTTGTTGGATCCACGATGATACCTTTGCTGGAGATGACATGCCCTAAGTAGTGAATCTTCGATTGTTAAAACGAGCATTTAGATAATTTCCCATAGAATTTTTTCTCTCATAGACACTTTAGTACCAAGCGCAAGTGATCGTCATGCTCCTCTATCATCCGAGAGTAAATCAAAATATCAACAATGAATACTTGTATGAACTTGTCCAAGTAGTTGAGGAACACCCTATTCATCAAACCCATAAATACCCCTAGGGAATTTTTTAGTCCAAACAGTAAAACAATAAACTCATAATTTCTGAACCTCATCTTAAAAGAGGTCTTAGGGATGCCATCCTCTTCGATCCATGGCTGGTGATACCCTGATCTCAGGTTGATCTTTGAAAACATCGTTGCACCCTTTATCTGATCAAACAAATCATCGATCCTTTTTCAACATATATTGATTCTTGATYGTTTCCTTATTCAATTGATGATAGTCAATGTAGACTCTCCATGACCCATCCTTATTTCGTATGAAAATAATAGGCGTACACCACGGTGACACACTAGGACRTATCAGTCCTAGTTCTAGCAAATYCTTCAGTTGCATTCTCAACTCCTGTAACTCTRGGGTCGACAAACAATAAGGGGTTCTCGCTATTGGCTCARTCCCCRGTTTTAGGTCTATGGKAAATTCCAATTCTCTCTCTAGCGTCATCCCAGGTAACTCCTTCAGGAAGACGTCTACAAACTCTCTCACCATAGGAAGGTGTTCTATACCTTCTGCTACTCCCTTTTCATTTAACACAAAGATCACATAAAGCTTACATCCCTTGCGCATGCTCTTCCATAGCTGCAAGGAACAGATGAACCTCAGGGAAACTCCCTGGTTTCATCCTACAATCAAGCATATTTGTCCCTCATCCTTGACCAAGATCAACCATTTCATATTACAGTTGAGTATCGCCTCGTGCAATTCCAACCAGTCCATACCAATCATGATGTCATAAGATCCTAATATCATGATGTACAAGTTGGCCCTGGTGACAAACTCTCCTAGGTTAAGGGTACATCCCATAATCGTCTCTCCAATGTTTTTTTTGGCTACCAAAGGCATCTCTACAAATATAAACTCATCCTGTTTTATTTCCTTTACCTTAATCCTTTTTAGTGCTGCACCAGAAATGAAACTCTCGGTAGCACCAACATCTATAAAAATACTAAGGGTTTGGTCAATGAAGGTACATGATGTCTAGAGCACATTCAACTAGTGCTCTTCTTGTTGGTTATTCATCATTTCATGAATTGGATCAACCTTTCCCAAATCTCCCACTGTCATGGGTCCAGCTGATCTAGATGCTCTAGTATTCTCCACTAGGCATTCGAGCTAGTACTGTTTCTCCCGAAAAATCCAACACCCCTTCTTCGGTCCAGTAATCTTGGTACCTGAAGTAGAAGTTGACATCCCATTGACCTAGAATCTTGGTCTGTTCTGCTAAACATGCCTAAACTCCTATAGATGTGGTTGACCTTGTTGTTGATGTTGTGGTCCCTGGTAAGGAGTCTGCTGATGAGGTGTTGGTTGTCGAGGTGTAGTGCAAGTGGATCCTCTCTAGAAGCCATGATATCCTGGCATATTTTGGTTGGCGTCTAATGTTGTTGCGCACCAGATGATGCCTAGCCTACTAGTCTTGTTGGAGTCCTTCTTTGACCCCTGCTTATAAGCTCCTCCTCTACTATGAGGGCCTTTTGGATGACATCATGCAAGGTCTAAGGCATCAAAATCCTAACCTTTTCACGCATGCTGACATTAAGGCTAAACAAGAACTTGTTGACATTAATTTTTTCGGTATTAAGGTGCAGAGCATACCGAAGAAACTCCATAAAACGGGCTTTGTACTCGGGCACCGTACGACCACCCTGTTTCAAGGAGTTGAACTCCTTGAGATGATGCTCAATAAATTCCTCTGATAGGTACCTCTCTCAGAACAGTTCCCATGACACGTCTTCAATCACCATGTTCAATTGTGGCAGGAGCATCTTCCACTATAGAAGAGCACTCCCTTTTAGTTGAAATATAACCATGTGAACCTTCATGTTGTAGGCATAGTTGCGAAGTTCAAATCACATTTCCATATTATCCAACCATGCCTCGGTGGTTGCGCCGTCCATGGCACCAAAGAACTTGGGAAATTTAACCTTCTCAAGTTCGCGGTGAATCCTACCAGTACCGATCGGAGTGTGCGTTGGACCCTCAGGGGGTGTCGATGCCCTAGACTCATCTCTCTCCAAACGATTGATCAATGCATTAGACATCTACTGAAAGGACCTCATCATCCCAACCACATCACCCACCGCTATCTTCTCTTTTCCAACAACCTATTTGTCTTCCTGGGGGGTAGACCCCTCAGGTGTGGATGCTACTGGGGGCGTCGTGCCTGCTCCCCTAACACCCCATCATTTTCCTCTGCGATGTCCTCTAACTAGGATTACCTGCACGAATACAAATCAAATTAATTAACAACCTTATAATCATAAATAAAATCAATGAAAGTCACAGTGATCCCARGTCCCAGGTCAAAACCCCATCTGATACCATATGTAATGACCCTATTTGTTACGGCTATAAGTGACGCAAGCAAGTGAATTTTTTTTTTTAATGTAGGAYGAMAAAAACGACAACAATTAATCAACCCAACTTGATGACAAACAAAACTTAYGTATTCATGAAACAAACAACTAACGACCTAGCACACTAGCACATAATGCAACCAGACGAGCATGTGACAAGGACAAATAAAAATGACTACCCACCCAACATAGGAAAGACAATGCCTATGAGCTCAGGGACAACATCAACTKCATGACACAATGGCTTCAACCACCAACAACTAGTAACCTCTACAGTGTGCAAACCAAATACATTGAGGTATTACAGAATCAAGTACCAAAATCAATGACAATGAACCACGACCACATCAAGAAGCACAAACACCGACCATGTTATTGTGCACCTCTATCATTCAGGGCATGCAATGATACCCTCATTGAGAATCATGCCATCACACGATGATAGGAGTAACAGTAACCAAGGAGCAATACAATTCATGTAGACCAAAAACCCAAGAAGATTCAACGTGCTAGAAGACCGGATTAACTGTCAACCACATGACAAAAAACCCAAGCACCCAAATGACAAGTCAACAAGATGTAAGGGAGATTGATGACTATAACATTCATACAAAACATTAAGTTCTTGGTGCACAAGGTCTAAATAAAACATACATGAATCAAAATATGCGAATAGCCATCTATGAAATGTTCCCTCAAGAATCCATTCTACAATTACATGAATCAATAAAATCCTCTCTCTTGCTTCTCAAGTTATTTATTAATCAAATAAGATCTTATTAACAAGGTCTCACTGCAACATTAATTCCCTAACATAAAACTCATGTTAAGCCTAAGTTAAATCCACTAACCGTATCATTCTTATCATTGTCTATAACACTCGTTGTCCAATCGACTTCGTTGTCCCGTAAATATATAGAGTAAGTGTATCAAATCACTAACTAATATTGATATTTAGTATTGATATCTATCAATATATGATAACGATATGGTTGTAAAACAATTTAATAAAACAAATGCTAAATTGATATCTAAGAAAAAATATAATCTATAATCTATGGAACAAGTATAAACTATGTAACAATATAATCTATGAAACAAGAAAAGTAAAATCACTATACAATGAAGATCTTTTAAACTGAAACAAATCTAATACTATTGCTAATGATGGAACTAAAGATAATAATATAACACAGTCGATGTCATTTAAGGTATGTGTTCTCTATCCAAACATATCCACTAAATCATATATAAATTCGCTAGCAACTATATTCTGGATAACAAATATAAAAACACAGTCAATATATAAAAAGGATTGGTTGCCATATAAGACAAGATTCGATTTGCTGACATATAACAAGGGGATTCACTGCCATTCACATAAAAAGGAAAACATTGACATTAATAGAGACATTTTCTAACTTGTAAAAGAAGACTCTGCCTATCTTTCACAAAAGCTAAGTTAAACATGATATGGCTGAGCGAAAATATACGACTAAAATATTGTTGTCGAAAATATATGACTAAGTTAACATGATATTGGTTCACATTAATTACATGATGATACTATATAGTAATATTATATTATATGGTCGCAACACATCCACGCTTGCTATCTAAATTCATGCACATTGAGTGTTTAAACTTGTTGCCTTAAATGTATAGTTTGTTGTAAAAATATCTTTGTGTACGTTAAATTGCTACCACTAAAATTTATGAAGTTGTATGCCTGTCACACATTAAATCAACACCCTACCAATAAAACATTGTATCAAATTTTTGACCCATATGTAATAACATGCTACATAAATGCTATAAAAATCGCTATATTAAATGCTATGCACTAAAAACATTGTCAGAGTATTTAAAATGCAGTCAATGTACATGAAAAAGGACAGAGTGATTAAATGATAATGCTGGCAGGTAATACATATGTGAAGTGCAACATTAATCACTGATGTGGCTGTCATTTAGTTCATTAAATCGAAGGGCCAGATAATGATAGTGCTGTCAAAATATAATATAGAATAATTAAAACATTGCGTATTAAATCACTATGTATTAACATGCTAAGTATTAAAATGCTATCTTTCCAAACAAACGTTGTCATAATGATATCACAATCATTCCAATCAACGATGGGTAAATCATGGAGGAAGAGCTGCGCTTTTATGCCAATAAAATCTTGGAGAATTACAGTGTATGATGCCAATAAAATTGTGGAGAATTACAATGCATGATGCCAATAAAATCATGGATAATGACAGTGCATGATGCCAATAAAATCATGGATAATTATAGTGCATGATGCCAATAAAATCATGGATAATCATAGTGCATGATTCCAATAAACACATGGAGAATTATAGTGCATGATGCCAATAAAATTGTGGATAATCACAGTGCATGATGCCAATAAAATCATGGAGGAAAGGTTGTGTGATATGGCCTAGAGATTTTGTTGCAACTATGTAAATACCCACCCATTTTCATTGTAAAAAAACAAACAAAGATTTGATCATAATAACACTGATATTTTAGGGGAATTCGCTGGGAGAAATAGATAACCAATAGAGTAGAGGTGATATGAAAATCAAGAGGGTATTTGAGTTGATTGCAGAGAGAAAAGATAAACAATATGTAGAGGTATTCAATCCCAAGAAGATGTAATACAATCATTCAACTAGGAACAATCCACGTAGAGATAAGAAAAGTAGATGGATGGGCAAATGTTATCCTTTGCTCATCATCCATGCACATAAAATCAGGGCATTAGATTATATATTTCTATTAGCACCGAAGTGACGACCGTCAATTTGGATCCTAGCTGACTGCTCAGGCATGGAATGATGATCTAGGGATAAGAATGGAATACAAAGAACAATCTCTTCATAATAATCAATCACAACAAAATAGAACAATCATAACAATCAGGGATCAGGTTGCCAAGAAAATTAATTCAAAGTAGTGAGCATAAAGCTATGATGACATTAAGTTCTCGATTAAAAATGATGAGTAAAACACATTTCTTTACATAATAGAAGTATAGTAATTAAAGTGAAAGAAAAATAATAATCTACCATTCAAATAAACACATGCATACTGTAGCCCAAGGTGACAGCTCTGAGTTGTTGTCCCTCACGCTCTCCATCTAGTTCCTGCTTTCCGACCGATGTGACTTCACCGATAGGTCCTAGACAACTCTAGGGGTACTATTGTTCCCCCTGAGCCCCTCAAGCTGCAAAGGGGCCACACACACTAAATCAAAGAACAACTAGCACCCAACTCGCCTTGCAAGGTCGAATGTAATGTACCTCAAATTCACCATAAAAAAAATAAAAATTCTATGACATAATTCAATTTCGTTTAAGCTTTAGAATTTAAGAGAAGGTAAGATACATTTCTGTCCATAATGACATTATTACACCATTCTAGTTTACTCCGAACAGAAAAGCTTATGTGGATAAATTCTTTCCATAATTCTATCACTTCCCTTAACTTTCAAACTACTCCAACATACTTATATGTATATAGGCAATATCTAAACTTAGGTTGACGGAACCCTTGAGGTTTAGAGAAAGGATCTGGGTGCACAGAGTTTAACCTCTGGGTGGTTGCATAGGAGAGAAACTGAAACGGACGGTGGAGACACTTTAGGGAGAAGTGCTAAAATCTCGGGAGCCATAGGATCACACCAAGTTACGAGGGATTTAAGTTCTTAGAAGCACCACAGGAGAGGAGTCCTATGAACGGTGGAAACACTTCGTGGAATAAGT
>JASDQU011176498.1:15982-26685 GCA_032191745.1 Picea mariana
TGGGCGAAAAACCGGTGCGCCTGCTAAACAACGCATTTATTGAAATTGGTCGGCCTCCCAACCACTAATGGATCGGCTCCCAAGTCGATTTGACACCAAATCTTAGCTCAATCCTCATGGTGGGCTAGTCAAAGACCTAATTGTGCCCTAAAGAGCCCCTTTTCACATTCAAAAGAGGTTGCATAATAACCCAATTCTTGGCTATAAAAATCCATGAATGACCACCATTTTCTCAAGGAATTCTTTGTATTGTTATGCTGCTGGGATTGCTAAGGACTCATTCTTTGGCAATAAACATCATAAGATGCATTTCATAGGGCTTTCCACCTCTCACTAGAGTGGATAAGCTTGGAGTTCTTTCACCCACATTCTTCATCTTTTCATTGTAAGGAGAGCAATCAGTTGAGGGCCTCAAGAGCCTTCCATTGGAGAGGGAAGGGACCCAAGTCCTCTTTCTCCATTGTGTGTCTTTGGATTTCATCAATAAGATCAACTTATGCATTGGTGATATCAGCCCACTTGTATTTATTTTTCATTTCTTTTATATGCTCATAGTTTCATTTGGTTTTTGTTTAAATTCTTGTTTATAACTTTGTAGTTTCTTTTTCTAACCTTTCCTTTCACAGCTGTCATGCCTAGCAGAGCCCAACTGGGCATGTAAGTACTCTCAATTTGCTCAGCAAGTGACGAATAGAGTACAAACACCAGGTATGTTATTTCAACATCAATTTTTGAATGATTTAGTTTGAATTAGCATAGTCGATTGTGTTCGCACTGAATTAGTTCTGTTTTGTTTGAATAGATTCAAAAATGATTCTGTTATTTTCAAATTACCAAGAATGATTTTGTTTTGAATTATGTTTGCGTTGAATCAGTACAAAAGATTTGTTTGCTAAAATTGAATATAGCTATGTTTTGATTGAACCGATTTAATACGATTTTATTGTTCTTGAATTAGTATAAACGATGCTATAACCCTAAATTGCACCATCCATGCTTACCTGGCATCAGGCCAACTCATTTCCCTTCATTGCCAAAGCCATGCTGAACAGACTCTTAAAAATCCTCTTAAATCAAGTGGCACACTCCCTAACCCTTTACTGCACGTGTTGGAATGTTGGCAGGCCTACTACTGCATGCGTTGGAACGCTGGCTGACCTACTATAGCCCGTTTTTACCTAACAAAGTACAAAAATAGGAAAGTTGCCGACGGGACTAAAAGCTTTGGGTCAGTTAACTGAAACTCCCAGCCATGCATGGTCGAGAGTTCGTCCAAAACCCTAGCTCCTTCTAGCCTATAAAAGAAGGGGTAGGGGTACTATTTGGAGGAGGAAAATCATAGCAAAGAAACTCTGCCCAATTGCTGAATCCATTTGTCCCAACCCTTTAGCCTTTCCTCGAGCTTAAGGAGAATTCAAGCAAAGCAGTTGGAGGACAAAGAAGAGGAGGAGCCCAGGATCAGGATCAAGGAATGGTGGCCGATCTCTATTATTATTGTAAGTTGATTCATCTTGAGATTAATAAAAGAATACTTTTCCCATCCCAATGCACGAGTTTTATATGTTTTATTCGATTTATGCTTAATCTCTAACCCTCTAGTAGAAATAGCATGCATGCGTAGTGTTTTGTATTGATTGCAGGATTATCTTTGTAAGGAGCAGTGTAAGCAAGTGGATAAAGCGTAACGGAGGATCTGCATCAAACATCAGTAAAAAGGTTAGTAGGTTCTTTCCATGTTTGCATGTGAAAAGGGGTTTTAGGTTTGGGGTGGTAGGTTAAAAGTGATTTCTTAAGGGTCATGATCTGCATGCAAGTTTATCCCTAGCTTGTTAGTCCGTAGGGTATTATTTCCCAACAGAAAATGATTGAATTGGTTCTGAGTTAGTTTGATTTAGTTCTGTTTGGTTTGGTTCAGAAACAATTCTGTATGTCTTGAATTGGCATAGTCACTTGTGTATGCGTTGGATTAGTATCAAAGATTGGTTTGATAAATAGAATATAATCTGTTGATTCAAAAACAATTTCGTTTATTTTGAATTGTCAAAAAGATTCTATTTGTTTTGAATTGGTAATAAAAAAGTTGGTTGACAGATCGCGTACATCCCTGTTAACATTTGATTAATTCAATATGATTTCGTATTGGCATAAAAGATTTGGTTTGTTTTACCAAGAATGATTTGCTTCTGTTGAATTAGTAATTAAGAGTTGTTTGATTCACTGTATACATTCGTGTTATTATTTGGAATCATTTAAAACGATTTTGTTTGTAAATATGACCAGCTACAGAATCGTGAGATTCGGTAGCTAGTCATAAAAAGTTGGATTTTTGTTGATTTTACAACTGAACATTGTCTAAAATTGTTTATTCTTGTCCGCCTACAGGTACACACGAATTTCAATGGGAAATTGGACATGCTATGGCAGTTTGAAACATGCTTTTGTTATATAGTTTTGTTTTAAGTTGTTAGTCTTAGGCAGAAATAGAGATTTGGGAGATTGTTCCCATGTTTTTTGCAAACAATTTTTTATAATTCCCACAGGGATGTTTTACCCTGTGGTCCTTATATACTCATTAATTTTTGTAAAGAACCCATCACTGTTGGGAGAACAAAGACTATGGGCTTATGATTATACAGACTCGAATGGAAGTGGATGCTTTGTAATAGCTTTAGCTTTCAATTTATCATACTTTCATTCAAGTTTTGTGCATTTTAATTTGTTATCAAATTATTGACTACTTTAGATATCAAGATTTGATACAGGTTGATGCGTTATGATTTAAATTTTGTCCATATCTGATGCATCTCAGTTTACGCACAACAATTACTCTGTTTTAATTTAATTAATAGAAGGTTAATCTTCTTGGTTAAATGAGCAGTCATGCACAAATCTTCGCACTGGGATTTATCTAAACGTGATGGTCTATGAAATATAAGATTGTTATTGTTTTATGTCTTGTTTGTTCTGTCATTCATATTCAAAAGAGTGTTGTTGCTTCCTGTTTACAAGAAGCTTGTGAAAAATCTGGTGCGGATTTCTCCCATCAAACAGCTGAATCGGATACTGTGAACAGGACAAATTGGAAAGCGTTACTACAGGTTAGTATGTTAGTGTTATTTAATTAGTTTAGTTAATATATAAATTTCTTGTAATCTGAACACCTCTCACTGTTCATCTCTTTAGTTCATATTTACAGTTAGGATTGTTAAATTATTTCTTAGCTTAGATAGTTGTCATTTTATCCCTTTCTCATAAAAATTATAAAAATAAAAAATAATAGCTTCGCCGTCATAAGACAGTTTACAAATGATTTTGAAAATTTCGATTAAAATTTGTATTTTTTAAATACTGTACATATAAAATTGGGATTTAATTGTATCGATAGCTTAACGTTTAAATAAGTACAATTATTGTTTTATGATATTATTTAGTAAACTGTATATATATGTTTTAGATTTGTATATAGTTTGTTGTAGCTTCTTTTTCACATAGATTAGTTTCTTTAGCTTAGTTTTTCTTTTGTTTTCCTAGGACTTAGATCGGCCAATGGAGCCGCTAAACCCATTGGAGTGGATCATCCCAAACGGCTTGGGTTATTTAGACAACCCCGGACGAGATCCACCCCTCCAGTTGATGAGCGATCAATTTCGCTCACCAACAAATGGTGCTAGAAGGAGGGTTTGAAAATCATTAATGGAACGAGGCAGTCGTAAGACTCCTCCAACACCCAACCGCTTAACTATAGTGAGAAGAAGTCATTCAAATGACAACATTGTCCCTCAAACAACAACCACATCAAACGACAATCTACGGATCACAATTGAACTAGTAACCCCAAATCCTACAGGTGGTGACGTACAAGATATTGTCCGCCAATCTCTGTTAAGAACACATAGTGCCTTCACCCATTTAAGGCAACCAAATCGACCTTTGGACCTTGGCACTAACCTCACTTTGAACCCTACAGATCCAATCCTCACTCCTGCTGCAGGAGGATTTGGAATACCACCCTCACCACCTCCATCATCTCCTTCTTCTTCTGGAGAAAAATATTCCGACAAAGGCAGTTCCTCTTCTCAGCCTTCCACACCGCCTACACCAATGGCCAACCAGAACAATCCTGCCAGACCTTGGCTCAACCAGGATGCAGTAGCCGTACCTGGGCCTCAACATCCCTTACCCAAACATCTGGAGAAGTGGCTTCCCAAGTTTGACCCTGACTCTAAACAGATCGTCGAAGATCACATTAAAAAGTTTATGTTAGCCATTAGACTCCATAATGTCGAGCATGAAGACGTAGTCTGTAGGTTGTTCCCCTACACTTTCGAGGGCAATGCCTCTACTTGGTACTTTTCCCAGCAACCCCATATCATCGTGTCATATGAGAAGTTCAAATCCTTCTTTCTTGGGAAGTTCAGAGATGATAAGTCCACAGAAGATCTAGTCATGGAGCTTTCTAGTTTAAGAATGAACCCTAAAGAGAAAATCAAAGACTTTAACCAAATATTCTTAACACTAAAGAACCGAATCCCTACCGATTCAATGTCTGCTAAGAATCTTATCATAGCATACTATACTAAAGCCTTGCATCAAAGTATATCCATTTGGGTAAAACAATATAAGAAAGTCATGTTGTTAGAGGCCTTCGAAGAGGCCAACCATATTGAAAAAGACATCCTTAGTTTAAAAGACATTACTAGCAACGAAACAGAGACTAGTTCATCTTCCAAAAAGAAAATTGAAATCCTTCCTAGACCTACTCAAAATAAAACACAACCTGAAAGCTTGGATTTGGAAAACTTAACAAAAGTCGTTCAAAAACTATCAAATCAAGTTATAGATTTGAAAAGGACAGCCGAAGAAGCTTCTTCAAGCAAAGGGCCTTACAAACCCCCATTTAGGAAGCCTTTTCCCACCAACCGACCTAACCCAAATACCGAGGCCTTGAATCTAGAAAGTCTGCAATATGCCCTTCAAACAATTCTAGAATCCCAGGATAACTTGATGCCCCCCGAGATCCCTGAGGAAGTAGTTGAACAAGAGACAGTTGAAGAAGAAGAATCTTCTCCGAACATTTTTGGACACTTCTCGGATAGCATCTTTCAAGCTAATTTCAAGACGATACATCCCTACAATACTAGGAGTAAGACAACAAACAAACCTTCTTCCAAAAACACTACGAATTTGCCCCCAAAACAATCTAAACCAGCTGAGACTAAACAGAGTCATGTAAACCCCAACTTAGATTATGATTTAGTTGAAGATCTAAAAAAGTTAAGGGCTAACATTTCTATTTATGAATTATTAAAATTTATGTTTCTGCTACAAAAAATGTTACAGTATATCGCAGAGAATAGCAAAAATGGTAATTGAAGCAATAACAAGGTTGTTCAGAAGAAAGTTCCTCAGAAGACTTCCGCTAAGAATAATCCTAATCCTCACGAGAAAGGAAGCCTTCCTGTAAATAGTGTAACAAATATAGATAAATTAGCTTTAGAGGCTGCGGGTAAAAATCTACAAGCTTCAACCATTAGTACTCGCAGAAATGTACCTCCATTTTTGTTAACTTTCAAAATCTTTAATAGAAACATGCACAATTGTATGGTAGATTTAGGAGCATCATCCAATGTAATGCCATGGTCTGTGTGTCAGAATATTAATGTTGAAGTTGAACCATCCACTTTAAAAATCATCCAACTTGATTGTACTAGTGTTAAAGTCATAGGATAATTAAGGAATGTGCTTATACGATTATCGTCTAACCCCAAAGTTCATCAATTGATTGATATTATTGTTGTGGATATTCCATAAGTTTATGGTTTGTTTCTAAGTAGAGACTGGTTGGAGCAACTACACGGCTATTCACGACGGATTGGTCCAACCTATGGCTACCCGAGAACGGTAAGCCCAACAAGATCAAGGTAAATTGTGAATGCTACCTAAAGTTCACAGTCATAGATTGAAACGATCCCAATGAGCCATTTACACCTTCTGCTGATTCACTCGAAATACAAGGGATGGATACCGTTTTCGACAATTTCATGGCCGAGACTTCATCTATCACCAACCCAGAACAACAGTCCGAGATTGTAGCATATGTGCAGCCAACAACTTCTATACAATGGTCTCATGCACCCGATAAAAATCAAATTTGGTCTCTTTATTTTGACGGGTCAAAGTCCAAGGAAGGAGCTGGTGCGAGCTGCGTTATTATTGATCCGGCGGGTAACAAAACCCTGATTGCATGTAGGCTAGAATTTGAATGTACTAATAACACAACAGAATATGAGGCTTTATTTCAGGGCCTCGGAAGAGCTTTAGATATGAACATTCAAAATTTGACTGTCTTTGGCGATTCGGAAATCATGGTAAGACAGGTAAGATATTCTATCCATTGTCTGTCTATGCATCTTAGAAGCTACCAATATGAGGTATGGAATTTAATGAATAAGTTTTCTGCTTTCAATATAAATTCTATTCCTAGATTGAATAATTTTGAAGCTGATCTATTAGCTAACATAGCTTCCAAACTCTTTCCTGCAGAAGGCTTGTCCTCGAATGCATTCTCTGTCAAACTGTTGTTCATGCCATCTGTTCCTGACAACATCACGAATTGGAGAGTCCTCAACGACGATCAACAGATTATTAGCTTCCTGCATATGGAAGAAACTTTCCAAGGTGCGGTGATTGACGAATGCACTCATGATGACAATCTGCGCGATTTCACAGTAACACCAGATCCGAGAACTCCTGAATCTTCATCGGACATGGTAAATTTGATCCCTAAATCTGTAGTTAGATTAGAGAAATTTTACGATCTTCAAGATAAATTCAAAAAATCGGTCAACCGTAAAACCAATATTTCCTCGTTATCGTATGAAAAAGTAAACTTGGGAACTAGTGACAATCCACAGTGCATTAATTTAGGGGCGGGGTGTTCTGAACAAGAGAAAGCTGCATTCATTAAATTGTTTAAATAATTCAAAGATGTTTTTGCATGGATGTATGACTACCTTAAAACTTTCGACCCTAACATCATACAACATGTCATTCCTATGAAACCCCAAACCTTACCCTTTCAACAAAAGTTAAGAAAAAATGCACCCTAAGCTTGAACCGACCGTCAAAAAAGAATTAAATAAACTCCTGAATGCTAATATAATTTTCCCAGTTAGGCACACACAATGGGTTTCTAACCTTGTTTCTATTCGGAAGAAGAGTGGTGAAATCCGACTACACGTCGATTTCTTAAACCTTAATAGAGTGTCTAATAAAGACAACTACCCTTTCCCACCCATGGAACAGATCCTTCAACAGGTATTTGGTTCTAAGAGACTATCCTTATTGGATGGTTTTTCAGGGTATAACCAAGTCCTGATGTCTCCCCCAGACCAACTTAAAACTACCTTCCACACTCCATGGGGCACCTACGCTTATAGGAAAATGCCCTTTGGACTGATTAATGTTGGTGCCACTTTCCAGAGAGCAATGGACATCGCTTTCCGAGGCTTAATCAATCAATCCATCGTAGTTTACCTAGATGATGTTACTGTATTTTCTAAAAACAAAACTGATCATCTCGCTCACTTAAGAGCCATTCTACAACGATGTCATAAATACGACATTTCCTTGAATCCTAAAAAATCTATCTTCGCAGTAGAACAAGGTAAACTCTTAGGATTCATTCTGTTAAGCAAAGGGATGATTATCGACCCTGAAAGGACTCAAGTCATCTCGAAACTCCCCCCTCCCTCATCCAAAAAGTCTATGCAGTCTTTCTTAGGCCAGATAAACTTTGTCAGGAGATTCGTCCCTAGTTTCTCCGAAATGGTAAGACCTTTACAGAATCTAATTAAGAAAGACGCACAATATCATTGGGGACCCTTAGAAAATCAAGCTTTTAATTCAATAAAAAAGGCCATAATAGATGCTCCTTCTCTCATCAGCCCCGACTTTTCGCAAGGCTTCACGCTCTACACATTTGCTTCTGACTGCTCCTATGCTGATGTCCTAACTCAAAAGAACGTAGAAAACAATGAAGTACCCATTGCCTTTATGATCTCTACTTTCAAAGGTGTGGAACGTAATTACCCAGCGGTAGATCAACAGGCCTACACTGTTTTCAAAGCAGTCAAGCACTTCCGATCTTATCTTTTGAAATCTAGGACAAAAATTATTGTCGCTTACCCAGTCGTCAGAAATCTGTTAGTGCATAAAGAACTAGGTGAAAAGAGGGTGAACTTGGTTACCTCTTTGCAGGAGTATGACATAGAAATCACCCCAGCTCAAATAGTGAGAGGCCAAGGGTTATACAAGTTAGTTTCTGACTCAGCAATAGGATAGAAAGAAGAAAACAATATGTCAAACCCAGGACAACACAATCAAAATTCAATCTGCTGTGCACAAAACTCTATTAGTCCATGGTATGATGATATAAAATTCTGTCTTGAACATGGGTCAGCCCCTCGTCAACTATTTCCCACCAAAAGAAGAGAATTAATATTAAAATTTGTCTCCTTTTATCTGATTAATGGTATTATGTTTCGTCAAAACTTTGATGGAGTACTAATGCGCTGTCTTGAGAAAAATGAAGCAGAAAAAGTCTTACTAGAATTGCACACAGGAGAAGCTGGTGGGCATTTTGGTGGTGACACCACTTCCCATAAAGTTTTGAGGGTTGTTATTACTGGCCTACACTCTCTAGATATTCCCATGCCTTGTGTCACAAGTGTATTATTTGTCAAAAGGCGTCCGGGCGGATACAAAAATCATCCTTTCCTTTGCAACCTGTTTCAGTAGACTCCCCTTTTTAGCAGTGGGGTCTTGATATTATAGGTCCAATCAACCCGCCATCCTCACAACAACATAATTTTATCATAATAGCCACAGATTACTTCACCAGGTGGTCTGAAGCTGCCGCTTTAAGACATGTGAATACCAGTAAGGTAATTGCCTTTTTAAATTCAAATATTATTACTCGTTTTGGTATCCTTGACTGTTTAGTATTCGATAACGCTTCTTATTTTTCGTCTCTTGAGATGAGTGAGTTCTCTCTATAAAAAGGAATTAAATTGAAATATTATACCAGCTATTACCCCCAGGGCAATGGATTGGAAAAATCAACAAATAAGAATCTAATTAAAATCATCAAGAGAACGGTATCTGAAAATCACAAAAACTGGCATAACGCACTGTTAAACACAATCTGGGCTGATAGGGTAACACCAAAAACTGTTGTAGGTAACTCCCCCTTCTTTCCCGTCTATGGAAGGGAAGCAATTCTGCCACCACATATTCTTCTTCCCTCACTACAGCTATCACAGAAAATACAAGAAGAAGATTGTCCCCCTTTGGAGAACTGAATTAACTCTTTAATGAAGCTAGAAGAGGTAAGAGCTCAAGCTAAACGTAAGTTAGATCAGCATCAACTAGTGGTCAAAAGATGGTTTGATGCCAACTCTGCCTCTGATAGGAACTTTGAAGTAGGTGACCTTGTCTTGAAATGGGACAAACCACATGAGGGAAAGGGAGAGCATACGAAGTTTCAGAACTTATGGCTAGGACAGTTTTTAATTGTTGAGAAATTGGGTCCCAGCTCTTTCCGATTACAGAATTTAGAGGGACATCCAGACCCCTATCTGGTGAATGGCCAAGCTCTGAAAAAATATTTCTCTTGATGAAAACCCTGTGTACACTGTGTAAATATTTTTCTTTTGTTTGCTTTTCTTTTACTATTTTGGTTTTGATTTTTCCCCTTACACTTATCAGTTTTTTCTTTTTGGAAATACACATACCTGAATTATGAAATGTTCAGACAAAGAAAACAAAAAATTATTTCTTTGAAATGACTGATGAAAATATGTCTAAACATCTATTGTGGTATGCTTCTGAAATTTACAGCCAAGTTGAGGAAAGACTATTGTTTGAAAGAAGTTATCTGATTTCAATCCATGAGTGAAGCCTGTCACGATCATCCATTATATTCTTACGATGTCCCCATTCCTTAAGGGAATAAATCAGAAGATGTCTCCCTACCTTAGAAGGTTGATTTTTCAAACAAACCATATCTAAATCTTAATGAAGGACAGTTGTAAAAAATTCTTTCAAGGTCTGTAAAAAATATGTCAAAAATATCATAATTTTCAACGTCACCCAACTCAATTATATATCTTTTAATAACTAAAAAAAATCATTAAAAGAGCTGTGGGAAGTGCTTGTAAACCCGTCGGGATACTGAATAGGTCTGTTGGCAGTGGGTAAATGCATGCATGCCACCAAGACAACTTTGTCGGGGTACTGAACAGGCCTGCTGGCAGCAAAGAAATTTCGGGTATATGAAAATTCGCAAATATGGAATTTCTTGACCTTAAAATGTCCTTTATTCTGATCTAGAACTTCCTGGAAGGATACGGATATCAGAGTGGGTTAAATGGAAACCTTGTCGAGGCTATGAATGCATGTTGGTAGCAGTGGATCTATCAACAGTATTGGAGATTTATCTTTAATTTCATGACTTGCTTGTCTTAAGACTTTTATCAGTTTTCGTCTTTTAAGCACAACTAGAATTTTTTAATGATGATGTTTAAACAATTTTCTAGTTATTTTTGAGTTAGAATTATTCTCATATCATAATCTAGATTTTTTCTTTTGGCAGAGATAACTGCTTCTACCAGTGTGTCGCCATTGTTGGCATCCATTTCACA
>JASDQU011176500.1:20815-34857 GCA_032191745.1 Picea mariana
TAAGTTTTCCAACAATGTTTGACATGGGGGAGAGCCTTAAGGAGTGCAAAGGTGATCGTTTCTCTATCGAAAAAATTGTGAACAAAGAAATAACCTTCTAGAAAATTTAACCATTTTTCCAAATCATATGCATCGATATGAACTTCAAATACAGGAATATAAAAATTAACTTGTACCTTGAATGGGGAAGCATCTCCAAGGCGATGGCTTGGCAAAGACACGCTGATTATTGTTGGCAATTGTTGAAGGATTTGGAAAAAATTCTCCAACATCCCATTCCTCTGTTGTGCGAGGGATTCCGTGAGCATAAGCTGGATGGGATCTTCTGATCCCTTGTCTCTCTTCTCTTCCACCATGGGAGGTCACTTGGGTTGGTGAGAGCGTTTTTCCTTAAGAGAAACTAGCTTGAGACCAAACTCTCTATACCATGACCTCGTCAAGGACATGCACTAAGAAACGAAAAGGAGTAGCTTGATCTAATACCACTGATTCAAATTATTTTGAGAACGAAATGAAGGAAGAGATATAACAGTGAAATATACAGAGATATTGCAATAAATACAAGGATATAGTAATGCACAATTTTAATTAATGAGATAAATGTACACAGAAACTGTAAAATTACAGAGTGAATGACTCACTAGAATGGTGGAAGCTTATCTGATCTAAGAAGAGATGTGATGGCTATGCTCATTTGCAAGAATATGATGATGTTTACAATGAGTCTCTAGAGGCATTTTTAGCATAAAGAGAATCCAAAACCCTAACCCCAGAAGATGAAATGCCAAAAGGTTTGTGGGCCCCGATGGGCGTAGTTGATATGTCAACTTCCCAAGGGCGTAACGTTTGCATACGATCTCTGTTTGGGGCACATGATAGCTCATTGGAAAGGTCTATCTGAGGAATACACATTTTTTTGTCACACTTTGTTTAAAGCCTATAATGTGATCGTGGTAGGCCCAAAAAACGTTTTTTAGGGCCTCAAAATGACCCTGGAAGTTTAGGACACAAAAATCTGAAGAAAAACTACCAATGTGGAAACCTCTATTTTGAGCTAGTGGAATAGGTGGGTGGCCACAAATTTCTGCCTGGATCACCTTATTTAGACAAAA
Source organism: Picea mariana (assembly GCA_032191745.1). Classification (NCBI taxonomy): domain Eukaryota; kingdom Viridiplantae; phylum Streptophyta; class Pinopsida; order Pinales; family Pinaceae; genus Picea; species Picea mariana. The sequence goes on from JASDQU011176500.1 coordinate 21,928, forward strand.
GTGTATCTAACAAGACTTTGATATGGTCAATATTTTTCCACAATATAATTGTCATGCATCCACATAATTTATTTAGACATAAGTGTAACTAACATGACTTTGATCTGGTCAAGATTTGTCCACAATATAACTGTTACACATCCACATACATGAAGTGGAGCTCAGGAAAAAATAGTGTAAATAGAGATGTGTTCTGATCGAGTAGTGTGTTGAGGATGAGAAGGAGAAATTTGCTCTAACTGTTCAAAAGAACTGAATTGTAGATTTGTTAGAGAAAATATTGAAGAGGTCCAATCGTGTAATGAATTAATTTTTTGAGAAAATTGAATATACGGTGGCAGGTTGGTGCTATGGTGAGTTGTAGCTCATTGAGGATTGGAGTCCTGATTATTTGTAACAGGTTGGTTCCTGAGAGGATTGGTGTCCTCATTATTTGCGACAGGTTGGTTCCCGAGAGGATTGGTTTCCTCATTATCTGTGACAGGTTGGTGTCTGTGAGATGAAAAATTGTAAATTGTAAGTTGGTGCTTGTAGAATAACATAAAGAAAGATGTTTTGTGGTTTTCTCTTGCATTGGGTTTCCACGTAAAAATTATCGAGTACTGTATCTTTTGTGTTGTTTTGATTTCTGTGTGGATTGGTGGTTAAGTGAGAACTTCTAAATAATTTTAATCATTGAAAGTGTTGTAACCCTTGAGATGTTTCTGGCTAGGAAACTATGCCAAGGCATCCATTAAATTAATTGATTTGTTTTTTTAAGTGGTCTAACCTAAAACATAATGTTTTTGTTGTTAATTTAGGCATGTATCTTTAGGATTTGAACATTTAAATATTTAAGAGGAGAAGGCAAATCATTCTATGTTTCAAACACTTAAATCTATTAGAATATGAAAGAAGAAAGAGAACAAAACAGTTTGAAAATAAAAGCAATGTACCTTTTGATAAATATTACTTAATTTCTAGGAAGAAGAAGTGATGTGTGGTTATGTATATTGAAACCAAAATATAGTTTGAACTTAAAGAACACTTCTTTTTAATTCAAAAAGGAATAATAAAATGGAAGCGCGAGTCTTCTTTATACTCATAGTACAATTGAAGAAATTCGAAACTTCTAATGATACCTTTGCAGTGTTATGATGGTATTTGTTGTACTAATTCATCACATTCATGGAAATAGATACATTTAATAAGAAATTGAAAGCATGGAGTAACACATAAGAGAGATCACATAAGTTGAAACATAAAAGTATGAATCTTCACAACTTGCATAGATTTTTATTAAAACTTAAGTTTGGGCCAAAAAGATCTCCTTTTACATCGAGTTCTCATGTACATTTATAAAAGATAGGTTGAAACCAAAAATGGTTATTCGATCCTATTTTCTAGAAAATTGAGAGTCAACAAAATCTTTGTCTCCTTAGAAATAGGACAATTGGAAGAGTCAATTCCTAATTTTCTTCTTCTTTGATGAATCACCATGCCAACAACTGTAGTAGAAGATTCCATGTTGCATCTGATGGATAATTGAAATATTTTATTTTCCTGAATGCAATATCCAACTTAGTGTATCTTTCATATGTAGGGGTATGTGAGAATAGATTCTTTGTTTGCCATAAAATATAGAAGTCATCTATGAGTAAGTCGACAATAGTTTGACCTCTTAAAGTGTTGGTCATAGTCTGAAACTTATCAGCTTTCTCCCTATCAAAAAACATACTTTTCCTGTAACTTTCATATGACAATAACTTGCCATCTTTATCCCATGTTGAAGGTAACCCCATTTTTACTAAATTCTCAAATTTGTTGGAAAAAGATTCCGCATTCCTCTTCAATGCTATGCATTCATTCTAATCTTGTTGTATTAGATTTCTCTTTGAGAAGATTATTTCAAATTTCATCACCATTATAATTATGTCATTAACACCCTTCTTTATCAATGCTTCTCTGGAATTTGAATTTAGGAACTTTATGATTTGAGTGGACACTTGTGGTCTTGTTCCTAACTCATGAAATGATTTCTAGATCACTTCATTAGCTTCATCTACCAACAACATTTCATCATATATAATTTTAAAATAATCCTAGAGCTTAGCTATTTCACTGATGATTTCATCCTAGATGAGATGATTGTCTCCTATAGAATATGGTTTCCCTGACAACTTGGTATTCATTTGTTCCAAATCATTTAACATTTTAGCCTTTAGCTTATGATATTCTAAAATAATTTTGTCTTTTTCCTTGATTTCTTCTTTTTTCTCTGAGATTGTTTTCTTTAGACTTTCGATTTCAACACCTTTCAAGTTTAGATTTGTTAATTCCCTTGAAAGTCTTGTTGTTGGATCTGATGTTTCTACTACTTGAAGAGAAGAAGCCCCACCTTTCAAGCTTTCAACATGATTTTCATACATCTCCATCTGCTCTCCCATCTCTACCATTTTCTTCACAAGCTGATCTTTCTCTACCTAGATTGCCTGGAGTTTTGGAGTATGTGCATGGTCAATCCTTGGGATTTTGAGCTTTTGATTCAAAACTTGGATTTCTTTATCTTTTTTTTTTCTACCAGTGCTTGAACAAAAGCCTCATTTTTTGGATTAACTCCAAGTTCCATTATCCACTGTTCTATCTCTTCCACTTTGATTTGTCTGGTCCTAGTAGCCAACTTTTCATTCTTTAACTGGGTTCTGATATTATCATTGACAACTTGAATTTTTTTTGTTCCAAAATTAGTTATCAAAGCATCTATGTTTATCATTTTTGCAGTCTGTTTGTGCAAATCAAATTTATCCAAAGGATGAATATTGTTTAGATCTATAGAGATGTTTGTTACTTTTTCCCAATCTTTTGGCTCCATGACTGCTATATTCAACCTCCCTTTCTCATAGTCCACGGTTGAGATCCTTATGGCTTGATAGGTATCATGATCATAGATTTTGGGAATCATGCGTTTCTTGATGCTGGCACATGCCTTTCTAATTTCCATAAACTATTGAACTTGTTCTAATTGCTTTGATTGATCATCGGTTCCTGACTATGTCTCACCTTGAGTTGTCACACCTTTGATATTCTATGAAGATATCACTTCTACAGTCACAAGAGGGCCTTGTTTATTTGGCAATATCTTTTCGGGCACTTCTATTTTTCCTTCCTCTTCAATTTCTTCTAGTTTCTTCTTCTTGACTGATTCTTCTTCCCCTATTTCTGAACTTTTTGAGGCAAGCTCTGAACGTATCCTTCTGTATGTCTTCTCAAATTGTTGTGGAGTTTGTGTGATTGGAGACTTTGTTGATTGATCAACTATTTTCCCATGGATCTATAGAATATTCAACACATCTTGCCAACTGTCTTGATTTTTCAACAACTCCAATTTCTCTTTCCGCTGATGTTGATAAGGAATTTTCCCATGTGAAATTATCTTTGATGAAATCATGCCATGAGGGTCATAATTCCATGGTTCTCCTTGTTGTAATCCCAGTGCATAAGGCATATTTGTTATCACCTGCAGTGCTGATATGGTATTCACAATGAAAGGACCTACTTCCTTCTTCAATTTAAAGTTACTTCATACTTATTAGGCACAAAATGAATTTCATCAGAGTTTAGTCTTTGCCTAACGTATTCAAGAGAAAAAAATATAGGAGTCATGAAAAAAAGCAAGTGAAATGTAGCAAGTTGACAACCATAAACCCTAATCTCAGTGTAATGTTCAAAGACATACCAATCTCCCACTCTTTTTTATGGGCTTAATTGTAACAATTTTTTTCACTCAAGAAAGATTCTAGGGGGATTTTGATTATGTATGATTTGGTAGACTTTGGACATGAATTGATCCACATATTGTGAAACTTCAACGTTTAAAGGTTTCTTCCTAACTATAGAAGTCCAAAGAGTAACTGAGGTAGGATTACCAAGATCGTCTTCAACCTTTAACCCCATATGCATGAAATGAAGTGCATGTGTAAACAAAAAGAGATGAACAAGGTATGATTGTTATCCAAAGCTTCCAAGAGTCTCGAATTCGGAAAGCTAATAATGAATTTGATATGCTATGAACTGGTTGTAATTTAATTTAGTGATAGGTTTAGTTGTGATTGGGTAAATTGAAACCAGACAAATTAATCAAGTGTCAAATCATTTGCTTTCTCTAATATCATAGAAAACATTGATTTTTTTCTTCGAAAGGTCTCAAGAAATATATTTGTTGGAATGACACTGTTATCAACAGGCACATCAAGGTTTATACAAAGGTACGATTGTAGTAAAGAAACACTATATTTTGATTCCAATTCTTTGAAATATTTGGTTGCCACTAGTTCATTTAATGGTTCATTGTCGGGGTTAAGTGGCCATCTCATCATTTCATTTATAGTCTGAGCATTTAACTCAATGAGAATAGACTTGACTTTGAAGATTATGTCTCTTTTGGTTGGAATATAATTCTCTTCACACCACACTACGAATTCTGGGAAGTGGTAAACCTAAGGAACTACTAATTTGGCAAGGTTGGATTCCCAAGCATAATAGTGGGCAATTAAAAAAACCTGATTTCCCTTATGGTATAACACAGAAATATCGAATGATAAGATAGGGTCAAAGACATCCTTATCTTTTTCGACAATATCTTCCTCTACGGGGTTTTTAATTCTCTTACTTTCTGTAGATTGTGATGTCTTCATTTTAAAAATGAGGATAGAAAGAATAAGAGGAATTTAAAGTTACCCATGAAGGTTGTTGATTGAGATAAGTACCTGGATGGAGTAATGGTGGCGAATCACACAAGAGATTCTAATTGGGTGGTGGAACTCTTAGAATACAAAATAAATCAATATTTGACCCTATTTCCCTTTTTAGTCTCAAACTACATACGTGTCGTTTTATAATTGGTGGAAGAATAATGACAAATTCAAAATTTACCTTTTTCTGTCGATTGATGTGACATTGGATGCATGTTAGCTCCATTTTTATTGCGGGGGGGTTGAGTGTGATTAGATTAACCACATGTCGTGGGGGCTGCAATTTGCATATGGGTGCCACATCAAAATAAGTTTAACCATGGTAGAGTTTTGTGCCCCTCCCCCCCCGTCCTTTGTGTTAAATTTCGAGCACATGGGGNCATTTTATTAAAATAAAACTTTATAAAAACAAAAATAACAAATCCTATACTTATTTTTAAACTAAATATAAAGTTTATTAAACCTAAACGCATTTTTTAACTACACGATAAAGGTTTTCAAAAAACTGTTCTAAACGAAATTGTTTTTTCATTTATTTGAATTCAAACTAATCTATTTTTTAGTTTTTAGTATTTTTATGTTTTTATTTATTTTTGCAAGATTTAAATCATTTATTATTATTAACCTACAAGTCATAAAGATTTCCAAATTTAGAAAATTTGGGATATGCTACAACAGAAAGGAAAGAAAATTTAGAAAATTAATACAATATTGATTCACTCCCCCCCCCCATCTCAATATTGAGGTTCCTTCAGTAACAACCTAACAACTAGAAGGAAGATCACACAAAAAGTATGTCAAGTCAAGATTTATTTTCTTCTTCAACCAAACCTCCTCTATTCAATGGAACGAATTTTGCATTTTGGAAAGTTAGAATGAAGACCTACTTGATGTCTCTTGGTATGGAAGTACGGAAGATCGTGGTAAATGGTTATAAAATTCTATAAACTCTTCCCATTGATGAATTTGGTAAGAAAAATTACTAGAATAATGCAAGAGATATGAATTGTATCGAAGGTGGGCTTGGAGAAATAGAATTTGTCAAAGTGATGCAGTTGGAATCCGCAAAGGAAATATGGGACAAACTGTTAAACAATTATGAAGGATATGAGAAAGTAAATTTGGACAAAATTCAAGCTCACAAAATTCAATTTGAAATCCTAAGGATGTGTGAATATGAAAACATTGCAGGTTAATTTCTCATAGTAGATGAGACTGTAAACACTATGAAGGGTCTAGGTGAAAATATTGAAGAAGTTATAGTGGTTCAGAAGGTACTTAGGTCTCTTCCCTCAAGACTTGATGCAAAGGTTTCTGCTATAAAAGAAATGCATGAACTAGATACATTGACTATGGATAGGCTCCATGGAATACTGACTGCTTATGAGATGAGGACCAAGAAAGAACATCCAGATATAAAGGATGCAGTCTTCAAGGCATCTGCCAAATTGTCAACCTCTCAAGATCGTGATTCCTCTGAAAAATTCTCAGATGAATAAGAAGCTAACTTTGTAAGGAAACTAAAGAGGGGCTCCGGAAAATATAAATGTATGTTACCATTCAAATGTTTTCATTATGGTAAAATTGGTCATTTTGCTTCTAAATTCCCCTTCAAAGAAAACAACACTAATGAAAAAAAAGACAAAGATAAACCCAAGAATTTTAAAAAGAAAAATGTTTTTAAAAGGAACAAGTTTTATTCAAAGGAGGACAACAATATTTTTTCATATGATGAAGAAGAAGAATTTGATCCAGATGCAACTAAAGATGAAAAACTTATCATGGCTCTAAAAAAATAGACGTTCGACCAAGCAAAAATAGACACAGAGGAGTATGCAGTTGTAATCAACATGGAAGGAGAACTCATTAGTGCTCTAGAGGAAATATCTCAGCTCGAGAAAAAGAACAGACTATGAAAATAACAGTTACATATATACAAATAAAAATACAATGAGATTAGTGAAGAAATAGTCATCTTAAAAATTCGGCTAGAAGAGGCCAAAAGAAGGGAAGAATATTGATGAATCAGAGAAAAGGAAAAGAGAACATATGTGGAAAAATAGAAGAAAAAATAGTTTCCTTAAGAAAGGATCTAGGAAATCCAAGACTCAAATGAAATTCATAAAAGGATCTGAAACTCTAGATAACATTTTCAACAATCAGAGATGACCATATGACAAGACAGGGCTGGGATATAGGGAAAGTCTGAAAATTGTCAAAGGTGAGTCAAGCACCAACATGTCAACTAGTGATAAGCCTACAAGTGATGCAAATGTTCTCAAGGGAAACAACAGTCATGCTAAAAAAGAAAAATATGAAAAGAAGAAGCAGTCAGAACTGGATCAACCCAACTATGCAAACAAATCCGAAGCAAGGAAGCAACAGGTGCCTGAATCTTATCAAGTAGACAAAAAAAAGACTGATTCCTACAAGTAAGTTGTTCATTCCAAGACATCCATTTTTTTTCCATGGATATTGTTTCTCTTGTGGCAACTATGAACATAATGCTGTGAGTTGCAAAAAATTTAGATATAACAGAAATGTAGGAATGAGATTCAACAAACCTCAAATGGCTATGTTTCAAAATTCTTTCAATAATTCATTCTCTCTTTTACTGAATGACCTCGAGTGCCACATATGTAATGATTTTGGACACAATGCAAGTGAATGTAGAAGAAATTTGTTTCCTATCTTTAAGAAAGATAGACAATAAGATTTTACCAAGGTTTGGAGGAAGAAAAGTAAAAACAAAGAAAATTGTGGACTTGCTCTATATGCCAAAAATCAAGAAAATAAATGGTATATTCACAATGGATGCTCCAAGAACATGATAGGAGACAAGAGTAAGTTTGAATTTCTAACTAAAGAAATTGGTGGTAATGTTACTTTTGGAAACAATGCTCCAACCAGAATTAGAGGAAAATGAATTGTTGCATTAGATGAAGATAAAAGGGGAAAGACCAAAGAACATAAAGTTTTCTATGTAGATGGTCTAAAACATAATTTGTTTAGTGTAATTCAAATGTGTGACCAGGAAAACAATGTTCTCGTTCATTCAAAAGGATATAAAGTAATGGATGCGAATACATGGAAGACTTGCAAAAGAAAACATAACTTCAGGGAATGTGTATGATCTAGAAGAAGGAAAAGAAAAATGTTGCATTGGTAAAATTGATGAGAGTTGGCTTTGGCACAAAATACTTGGTCATCTTAGTTTTGATCAGCTTGTTAAGATAGGAATATGTTGGCATCCAAATTATCATATCGCTTCGTTGATTTTTGAAACACAAAAATTGCAAAGAAATTTTTTACCCGCTACCTAATTTGTATATACGACAAAATTGATCGTTGTTTTTGGGTGATTACTTGGTTGATCACTTGTTTTAATTTTTATTTTATTGATAGATGACGCATTTACCCATTTCAATTTCATGACTAGCAAGCATGAAATTAAAATCCTTTATAAGCATATTGACTGAACTCTAAAGGTTTTCACCTTGTGAAATCAAACAAACCTTTGGAAGACCTAAAATCACAAAACACTTAAGCATAGTGAATATGCAACCATGCAAAAATTTTATAAGATTTTCATAACATAAGGATAAAACCAAATCGTGGGTGATTTATTTTATCAAATCAATTTATTTAAAAAACATTTGATTCATTTCTTACCCTTTGTGATTTTGGTTATGTATTTCTTACCTTACCATATGATCTGAATGCTGCAATAAACTGTTTTGTCACTGTCTTATCAACGTATGACATGGCTAGAGTCCGTGCTATGACATGATCATCTATATGTCATGTCCATCAATTATCACATTCATTTCATCCTCTAGATGGTCCTTCATGACCATAGAGTAGGTTTTAGGAAACAAAGTGGTTTTTGAGTTTTTCGTTCTCTGGTTCTGGGTGTTTAATCAAATCTTGAGGTGGAATTCATGGTAGCATCCCTCCGAGCCCTTAGTTTTCAGTTCACAGTTATCCATGCAAACTCAACCGTTTGTTTTGGGTTGGCTCAAGCACAAACCCCTCAATTTTGCATCTTTTGGTACATTGTGTACAAGTTGACAACTCATGTGGTTAGAGTGGAGCCGAATGGCTCACAGGCTTTACTATCTCATGATGATGTTGTAGACGACCTTGTCCATTTCAGTTGGGTAAAATTCATCTAGTCCTTTGAGGGTTTCATCCTAGAAATTGCACAGGCCTTTGGCAAAACTTTTGACAGTTCTTAATCCAATATAGGTGACTTGCAGTTGCAAGTGGATGAGGAATCCATAGCTGAGGCCATGGGTTTGTCGCAGGAAGGGGAACATTGATTCAAGACTATGAAGATAGAGGACATCACGTGGCATTCACTGTTGGTATCCAGAAAATCATGCTATAACGTAAAAGGTATGCCTATCCAGTTGTTCAAAACTCGTTGGAATGGCTTGTTGTTGGTAATCAAACAATTTGTGACCTGCAAAGGGCATTATGGGCTGGTGTTTTTGTTTCATATATGGTTATTGATGATTTTCCTGGGGTTTAAGTTGAACTTCCCTTTTTATTTACTTAAGAGTCTTCAAAAAATGTCCAAGTTTTACCAAAGACAAAACCCTAATTTTGATTCTAGTTTATTCCACCATGGTCTAATTCGTATTCTGGTTAATGCCCAATTGTTGAAAACATGAGATAATTGGCAGAGTTTTCTTGTTAGGAATAGGTTTGTTCCTTTACCATTTGAGCCTGTCTCCGGTTTACCTCTGAGTGATGATGAACCTGTCAGTTTGAGTGTATCATCCCATTCCCTGCAAAATTTCTAAGTTGAGATACGGGTCTCGAAAGACTCTGTCTTACCAACCAATACTCTGATAAAGTTTCTTCCGGTAGCCGAGGTCACCTCCAAAAAACACGATTTCGTTCCAAAGAAATATTTGGAAGAAATACTGAGTTTTTTAAGGGATAAGTCATCAATCGCCCTTGATCCTGTATATACCAAGGTTAATAATGATACAAATAAAATGAAAAGACAATGGAAGCAAGCTACACAAGACGTTAATGACCTGGATTTCAGAAATAAGAGAAGTGGTAGACTGTTTTCGAGGATGAAAAGGAACCGATATAAAAATCAAGATAAACCCATTCATACAGTAGTTATTGAAGATACGATCTCTATCGAGGATGCAAGATTTGATTCCACTAGAGTGGATTCGCCCCAGTACGAATTTGTTTCAAACCTACCTCTATTTTTAAGGGAACAAGAAGGGTTTTTAGGAATACCGTATGATTTAAGAATGAAAATGGCGCAAGGTAAGCCTTTGAACTCAGATGATACGCGCCCTCTACCGATATTGGAACAGGTGTATTGTGGAGAATGTTTCACTTGGATCCAGAGGTACTATCAAGATATCCATTATTTGCAAGCTCAACTTAACTGGGTAATGGCTCGAAACATAGTGTTGGAAAGGGAAAAGTTGGATTTGAGATCCAATGTGCAACAAAATCCCCCCAAAACTAGAAAAAGATCCAGGAAATCATGAGATATCGTTATTAAAAACTCATTCAACATCAACGTTGTTATGCACTTGAAATTACCAGATGCCTCTTTTTCCAATGTTTAATGGGTAAACAAATTTCTTCGAATTAACATTTTGATTGCTTTGTTATAACATAATTTGTTTTGTTTTTGTTTTATTAGACTAGCTACAGAATCGTAGATTCTACAACTTGTCTATAATTAGTTTATTAGATTTTTTCTAAATTAAATTTCATTTTTCTTCTCAAGTTTGAAGAGGAATGAATTGCAATGGTTGATGGAACACGTGAATCGTTGGGAGATGCTTCAAATTTGCAAGTTTTTCTTTAAAAACAGTTTCAAAATATTTTGAATTATGTAACTATTTTTGAATGGCTGTTATAGCAGACCTAAATTAAAGTTATTTTTTTTTTGGAAAAGACTTTATTAGGGAAGATCTGTCTCTATCTTAGAAGATGTGAGAAATAGATCATGAACATATTTTAAATACTGGTACTTTCCTAGAGACAAGGGTATTCTTTTTGGGACCTGAAAGATGGACTTATTTTTTGGAATGATATGAAATATAGTGTGCTTTTGGCTTTGGTCCAGATATGTAAACTGTATGATGTGATTATTGTCGTATTATTTTCATATTTTTTTGAGCATGAAAACATATATGTTATGAATTATCTTTAGTCTGTTCAATGCTTTATGCTTTCATGTTGTTCTTATATCCAGTATGGTTCATCATTTATGGTTATCATAATGCATGTGGCTAATTAAACATAAAACAAGTATCTGTACATTTTGAGTTTATGTCGAATGTTAGAATTTGTTATATCATTTGCAGGATATTGGAGTTGTTTCCATCTCTAGATTTTTAATCACATAAAGTCACATGAGAAAAATATTTGTCTTTTTCTTTCTTATAGATTGCTTTCAAAACATAAAATTCCTTGAATTACTTCAGGAAATATCATAAGATATTCTTTTGCCTCTTGCCATAGATTCCTGCTTGGCAAACAAGTTATTGGAGCTTGTATCATGTAGAAAGACAAATAGCTCAGGGCTTTTCTTTGTCATTGATCAACAACATGTTAGTTATTCTTTTTAGTTGATTTATTTATTATATGAATGAATAAAGATTAAACAATTCAATTTTAAATGCTTTGTTCATTATCGTCATATCATTATAGATCTTATTCATTCATTTTGTTGTTTTGTGACTATTTAGTTGTAGAATATTTTTCTTAGCTTTATATCTTAATCAAACTTTGTTTCAGTAGTAAAACTTTCATTTTCGCAAGGCTTTACACAATGTCCTAGTTGCAATTTTGGATGCCATTATTGCAGTTCGTGATCTAAATACATTCACATATATTTTCTTTCTTGCCATTTTTTCTATATGAAAAAATAAAAAAATAAATTAGGTCTCGGAAATGTTTACATTATAATAAATTTAAACAAAAACATAAACCATAAAAATTTAATTTAAAAAAAAATTGACCCATTGGGCTACTGGGCGATGTCAGGACCAAGTCCTGGCCTACGAGAACTAGGGCGATGTCGCTGCCCCCGCGGCCAAATCATAGTCCAAAGGATCGTTACTTGGCCACGAGGGGGGTTGCCTCGCACCCAGGGTTTTGTCGCAGTGGGAGTTGAGGCGATGTTGAGAATCGCCCCAGCCCCCTCCCCACGACCAAGGCATTGTCCTGCGGGAACCCATGTGACCATGTCTTGGCCATGGTGGGGGCTGGGGCAATGTCCGACATTGCCCCAAGTGTCCCCATAGGCTAATTCATAGTCTTGCGTGGAGGGGCATAATGCCCACTAACCACCATGGTCCAAAATTATAAAAAAATATTATTATTATTCTTTTTTTTTATATACTGGGGGAATCGACAACTCGCGGTTCTCGTACTCGCGTGACACGGGGTCGATACCCGTCCACTACTACTATAACCCCATCCGCTCCACGCAACTCACAAGAATGGAGCACAAGTAAATCAGGGTGAGAATCAAACTTGAGACCTCCTTTACATATTTCCTTCCATTTACATGTCACTTTCCAATCGGTCTACATCCCTGCGGGCCTAAAGCAATTATTAAAAACAATAAAAATTGTAAAATTTTTATAAGAAGTATATCAAAATTTATTTATTTTTTTCGAAAAATCCTAAGAATTTTGTTAAAATTTCTTTGAAAATGGTCTAATTTTTTTTTTGAAGTTGTGATTTCTTTAGAAAAAATTAGAAAACATCTAAAAAATATAGGTTTTTTTTATAATTTTCACATGAAAAAATCTCATGTGATTCAAAAATGATCTTATAAAAGTGTTTTTGGTAAACAGTAAGAATTTAAAAAATAACTAACCTATGAAATTATAGATTCTCCTCAAATGTCTTCTCGATGTTTCTTCCTTGTAGATTGTTCCAAACTATTTAACAATGATGCCCAATATTTAACGCAATGTAAAAAGACAAAACAAGACTGTGTATATATAAAAAAGATTATATAAATTATTGTTAAGTGTAATGAATTTGGGATAAATAAAAAAAAGAAGACTATGTACATATATACCTAAAATTATATGGATCATCGTTAAGTTTAATGAATGTGGGATAAACAAACAAACATGAAAAATATTGTAATTAACAAATAAATAGCGAATTAATAGAGTTGCGTTAATAAAGTAAA
>JASDQU011176501.1:11688-25658 GCA_032191745.1 Picea mariana
TTTTGGGTGGATTTTGTTATTTTTAGCGGTTTACTAAATTAATCTCAGATTAAGGGATTAGGGTTTTGGTATCTACGGAATACCTAAAAACATTGTATATATTGTATGGTGAATGGTGAAATTTGACATATATGAATAAGAAAGGTTTTCCCGATTGAGGGTTTCCGGTATAAAATCTCTGTGTACTCTATGTATGAGCCATTGATTAAATTTTGTTTTGCTTAAGAATCTATATGCATTGCTTTACTTCACAGGTTTAAAACTTACAATGGGGACGATATCATTGGCATAAATAAGAAGATTGATGACTATACCAGTGAGAGTAGGGCCTACACAACCTACTTTTTCTAAGCAATCTTCTAACATGTCAATGTATATGCCAAAAAGGGCAGGGGAGAAGGGACAACCTTGTTTGACTCTGATATTGCAGTTAATCTCTTTTGACGAACCCTTATTGTTTTTAACTTAGCAATAACGTTCTCATAAATCCTTATTGCAACATCCCTCAACTCGAGAGGCACGTTTATCTCTTCCAACCTATTTTTTGAGCTCTAAAGATGTCTAAAAACAACCTTAGTTTAACATTAATTTATCAACCTGAGGATTCGTCTTTTATCTCAAAGAATATCGACAAAGTTTATGCAAATAGCTTATAGAGGCTAAAATCATGTAGCGAAAGTAGATCTGATTTTTTCAACAATCAAGTTCCTCAAACATTCATTAAATATTCTAAGGATTGAAATCTAAAGCTATGCAAAAGGAAAGGAACTAGCTAATCTATTGAATTCATTCTAAGAGAAGTAATTGAATCTAGATAAAGACTTGCAAGAATTGCTATCATTATGAATCAAAATTGCTGAAAAGAAAAAGGTGAATTACCCCATCTATGGAAAGGAACATAGACTGTAATCTAACTGAAAAGAAATGACAATCATATTTCTATTGAAAGGAACAACAACTATATTCTATCGGAAAGGAACAACAAATGTAAACTAATGAAAGGAACAACAAATGTAAACTAATGAAAGGAACATCAATTGTAAACTTATGAAAGGAACAGAAAATGTGAACTTATGAGGAACCTTCACGCATTGAATCTCAGTAATGGGAATTGGAACAACAATCATTCAATACTTCAGGGAATGTCTATTTCTTGCAACTGACATGAAATCATCAACACACTTATGCATTTGTTAACTACTATAAAAGAGAATTGAATCACATGACAGAAATTGAGCTGATACAATTACAGATTGAACAATAGCTCCTTCAAATTGGACCCTTGGTCCTTAGAAGCACTCTTATTAAAAACTCAGTATATAAAAATGGAAAAATTGCTCGAGGCTTTTATTAATCTCATAGCCGGTACAACATTTCTACAAAAACTGCTAACGCATAACAATTCTGTATTCTCTATTCCTGAGTGCAAAATCTCTCCTTTCTTCAATATCTATTTACCCCTTATATGTTACAATAATTTGGGTAAATTAACCTATCCTGAGGATCAAGAGATCCTGAGGATTGCTTTACCATTACAATGAGCAACTCAATTATCTTAAAAACTTCTTTGTGCCATAAAGTCTTCAACCTCCAATAGTTTGTGCATCTTCAAGATTCCCCTTGATATCTTGCGTTCGACAATATTTAACCAATCCTGTAATAAAATCAGACGATTCCAATCATATTTAGAATCTATGTAATCTAATCTCCAACAATCAACGCTAAGGGTATATTATTCATTTTCTATTATATTTACTTCTAAATAACCGAAAATTCAATCAAAATAATATCATGAAATGTGGGAAAAAGGAAGATATTTATACCTTTTTCATAACCTAACATACCCCCCAGCTTACCTTCTTGCATGTCCTCATGCAAGCTGAGACTTTACATGTAAAGCAGTAATGTTGTAAGATGGAAAGGTTGGTTCACTAGGCCTTCTAAACCCATTGCTTCTTTTAATTTCTCCAAAAGAAGCATCCTCCCTTTTCTTATTAATTTGATAATATTTTTGGTAAATTTCTGGAGGGAACCAGATGATAGGGGGATTATATCTACACCCAATCTAAGTAGATCCTTCCTCTTGGAGAAATCTAGAATACCTCTCTATCCTGAAGGTAGCTGCAAATAAATTTCTATACCCAAAGGGCTCCCTACTCTTTACTTCACTGGAGGAGGCATCCCATATCCATTTAGAAGAAGCAAGAGCTTCCTCCTTAATCTCCCTAAAGAGAGTGATACCTGAACGTATGACCTGGAGATGGATGGGGGCCAAGGAGTCTGGGGGCCAAGGAGTCTACGACCTCTTTCATTTTCATAAAAGTTTTATGTCGCATAATGGCTGGAAAGGACTTTGAAGGCTCCTCCCTAACCCAGAGATCCAGCACATCTTCCCTATTTAGGAAGGTTTTATGAGCTTTACCCCATATGACTTGATTCTGAGTGAATGACAAAAATGCCTAAAATTGTATATCACCTATGAATGGGCCAAGGTTATCTTCCCTGTTGTCTTCCAGAATGAAATTATGGAAATATAATTCACACAAAAAGTATAGGTACAATGGAAAAATAAATAGGTTTTCCCACTCTGATGGCCTTCACTCTCAATAACAAAAATCATTCCAATAAGAACAACATGTAATTAGTGGTAGGAGCTCTGCAATTAACAGCATCAGAGTAGACAACACAGATTTCCTTGATTTGCTCCACAGCTTTTTCCAATTGGGTTTGTACCTTTTTTATCTTCTCTTGGGATCTGGTGAGCGCAGCATAGGTCTCACCCTCTGTTGTTGTCATGTCCTTTAATTCTTAAACAATCCTTTGATATTCAGTCCTAGTTACCATTCCATGTTGGTGTTGGACCAATGCTCATTGGGCTTGTGTAAGTTATGCTTTTAGTCTATCAATGGTGACACTATGTGCTTGATATTGAGATGCTTGGTATTCTTCCATAGCGCTCATCTCTTCCCTAGATTGAGTTAATGCTTGTTGGATTTGTGTAAGTTTTGCTTCCAACCTATTCAGAATAATACTTTGTTTCTGGGACTGGAGTGCTTGGTGGTTTTCCATAGTCAGCAACTCACTTCTGTTTTGAATCAGGGTTTGTTGAGACTGCATCAATTCCTCCTCCAATCTCTTGATGGTAGCATTCTTCTCAAGGAGTTGATCTGTCTTCACCTCAGCATTAATTTCTTTTGTAGCTCTCATATTTTATTGAGTCTCTAGAGGAGGTGCTTCCTCATTCTGGGCTACTGTTTCTTCTACTACTATTTCTTCAGGGTCTGTTTGTATCCCTACAAAATTTGTACTAATTGCTTTTTTAGGAAGAGGGTTTCTTCCTTATACTCTAGCCCTTTTGTTCTTATTTCTTTTGTGGGATTTATTTGTCTGTTCTAATTGTTTCCTCAATTCCTTAATAATTTCCTTGAGTTTAACTACCTTCTGCTTTAATACTTCAGCCTTCTTAGCCTTTTTCTTCAATAGTTTATTTTCTTTTTTTTAACTTTCTGATTTTCTTATGGCTTTTGGCTAATTTCTGTTTATGGGAGGTCTAAAGGCCTTCTTCATTCTGGTTAGAAGATGGTTGTTCCTATGTTCCTTCCAATTGTTCTATATGTCCAAGAGGGCTTCTTGTTTCTAAATGGGGTTCTTATGCTCTGTCCTTAGGGAAAGACATTTCAATATCAGAAAAATCTTCAACTAGATTTGAATAGGAGGGTTGTTCTGAGTGTATTTCTAGATTATTTGTGCCCCTTTCAAGTGAGGTTCTCAAGATTCCCAAAACCTAGGCTATTTCTACCTCATAACTCTTCATAAATTGTTCTTTTAGATCTGACATTGTCGGTTAAGTGTCTTCCTGATCATTCCTCTGTAAGGTCTGTTCTTCTTGCCTAATTCCTTGGGCATTCTTTCTTGGAGACTTTTTTGTAGAGTTATGAAGTTCTTCATGTTGTTTTGTTGTATCCTGGATTGCTTCAGTTGTTTCCTGAATTCGTCTGCTTCTTCTCATTGTTTGAATGATGGTTGTACGGGCAGTTGTTTCTCTCTTTCTCTTTTTTGTTAATGCTTGTGTTTTTACGGTCTGGGTCTCTGTGATTTGGGAAATATTTGTCTCAACTTCAGTTTGAGGAGATGGGATTTCCCTTTGGGTAGTAGTCTCCTCTGCCTGTCTATCTTCGATTTCCTATGGTGGTTCTTCATGGAATAATTCAAGTTGCTCTAGTTGTGGAGGTCTATTGGCCTCAATCAGGTTATCCTAGGTCAATTGAGTTTGAATCAATGCCTTAATTGTTATCAATTTAACTAATCTGTGGTGGCTAATAACAGTAACAGGGTCCTTGGATTTTTTTGTTCTCAGAGCAACCTCATGTAATATGGCATTCAGAAAGAAAGGTAGATTAAGTACTAACCGTTGTTTTAAAGCTGCCAACAATTTGAGGTGGCAAGGTCAAATTACGTCATATCGTTCATCACAAGTGATGTACCACTGAATTACCCCTGCAAGTTCCTTCTATGGTTCTCTGAGGGTACTGGGGTTGAGTCCTTTTCCTTTCTTATCCAATTCTTCCCCAAGGTCTGTGAAGGTTTCCACAAATTTCTTCAATGATGTGTATCGTCCTGCCCACTGAATTCCCGTATTAGGGAGGCCTGTGACCTCTGCTAATATTTTCGAGGTGACTGAGATTTGTATGCCCCGCACCATAGAGTTTCCCCCTGCAGATTCTGAAAGAACTCAAGCGTGACACTCGTGTCATATCCTTGCAGTCAGTTGAAGTACTCCATCCACCTCAGCTAATGCAGGATGTCTCTCATTTTCTCTATAATCTTTAGTAAAGTAGGTTCCCTATGCACACCTCTGCCACCCATTTTGTGAGAAAATATGGACGACTATCATTCCTGTTAGCAGAGGTGGTTAGACCAGCTTTGGAGGAAAAATTACCGAGAATAGCAACTTATCAAAGACAACAAGTCTATCTAAATGAAGGTATTGAGTACAATCATTACTATCTACATCGAGAAGTGTGTCAAGTGTCCACCCCCCTTATTAATAGAAAGGTCGACTGCAACCGTCAATGTAGGGAAGAGTAATGATTGTAGGTATTGGCGGAGAAAAGTAATGATTGTATGGTGGCCGCCAATGGGGATTAATGATTTATGTTTGAACAACATATTTAACGGTAATCATTAAATGTCAATCCGTTTGTGTGGAATTGAAAATACCGATACCTAAAATAATGTGTTAAGGATACATGCTCCGAATAAATTAAATCTTGTTCGGTTAAATAATATCCCACATATCATAATGTTATTACTTTTCTGTGTTATTGAATACAACCGAAATGATAGCCTCGTTATTAAGTGAAAGAAATCTTGGGAGACGGAGAAACTTGGTGTGTTAAGGTAAATTCCATACCACAAGCAGAGCCACTGTTGCTAGCAGGCGTCCATAGCCTCGACAGGGTTGCCTTTTAACCCAAACATGAGCCTGTATCCTTGATACATGTTTGAATCGTCTTTTCCAAAAAGACCATTATCCTGGTTTGGTAGCCATAATGATAATTCCACTCACTAGATTGTAACTTAAGTGAACAAGTCGGCTCGTGATGAGACCTCTTGTCCTTTGACAAAAAGAGAATGTCAAAGGCCATTTCCCTGGTATGGTGGCCATAGTGGGAATGTCACTTAGGTTATTATCCTATGATCATGGTAGGCTGGCTCATGATGAAACCCCCTATTCTTTTTGGAAAAGAGAAGGAAAGAAAAAAAATTGTTGATAGATATATAAAAATTTATTTTATTTGTTTTATTTTATTTTTATTTTTTTATTATTTATTTTGGGAATTTTTTATTTTTTTTTTAAGTTTTTCCAAAAAAGACCACTATCCTGGTTCGGTATCCAGATGATGATAATGCCACTCACTAGAGTGTAACTTAAGTGAGCAAGCCAGCTTGTGATGAGACCTCTTGTCCTTTGACAAAAAGAGAATGCCAAAGGCCATTGCCCTGGTGTGGTAGCCATAGTGGGAATGTCACTTAGGTTATTATCCTATGATCGTGGTAGGTTGGCTTGTGATGAGACCCCCTATTCTTTGTGGAAAAAGAAAGAAATTCTATTGATTTATTATATTATTGTATGAAGGGAGGCTCATCTACTCCTTTAGAGTAAGGGATGGCGTAAAGAAGTTTAAGGATACCAAGTAAAAGTGTGTCTCAGATTCCTTATTAGTTATAAACACGAGGTATCATTTATGTGTAATATATAAGGGAAAAGAAACGAATTATGGTGGTTATAGATTATGAACAAGGTTTAAGATATTTTGAAGGAAGTGATCCAAAAAGAAATTTGATAAGGTATGGGAGATAGTCCACAAAATAATGATAGATCGTTAGAAATAATGCTGATGAAAAATTATTTTGGTGAAATTTGTACCCCAAAAGAAAGGTTTAGTGTTTTATCGGCAAGGAAGGAACAACAAAATGAACAATAGGTGTACAAAAAAAGAATAACAATTGTTTTTTGCAAAGGAATAGTAGGCGTGCAAAAGGAACAACAATTGTTCTGTTCAAAGGAACAACACTCGCGCAAAAGGAACAACAATTGTTCCATTCAAAGGAACAGCAGTCGCGCAAAAGGAACAACAATTGTTCCATTCAAAGGAACAGTAGGCTCACAAAAGGAACAAAAATTGTTCCATTCAAAGGAACAGCAGGCACGCAAAAGGAACAATAGTCGTGCAAAAGGAACAACAATTATTCCATTCAAAGGAACACCAGGCACGCAAAAGGAACAACAATTGTTCCGTTCAAACCATCTGAATTTGTAGAAACCTGGTATGTATTTTGCTTAAATTCAAAGTTGATTCCTCATCAACTAAGTTCATTTATGAGTTGGTTTATTTCAAAATTAATTAATGGATGGTTTTTAATGTTATAAATTTCATTATAGTTTCCCAATTGTCGCTGCTAAATCATGACATATTCATTTCTCTGTAGAAGACATGGTATGGGTAACGAGACGAAGTGGGAGTTCGGAATAAAAAAGGGTGCTAATTGAGTTCATCATGGTTATCCTCCCTAGTTTTGATTTTCTGGAATGAATGTCGAAAATAAATAAAAAATAAAAAAAATAAAAAAAATTATATACAGTATATACAGTGTTAGCAGATTTCAATATTTATGGAGTTGGGGTGGCTGGATTACCTTCCCATCCAGTCAAAATTTGAACAGTAGGGTCCTTACTTACCTCCTGGTAGAAAGATTCTTTTGAGGGTGGTCGATGATAGATTCATAGTTGGTGTCCATTGACCCGAAATGGAGATCTGAACCCGTCGATGGTGCTTAACGTAACTGTGCCATTATCATGGACTTCACTGATTTCGTATGGTCCTAGCCATCATGTCTGTAATTTTCCTAGAAAATCCTGAAATCTGGAATCACAGAGGACCGCCCAGTCTCCTTTTTTAAATAGTTTTTTCTTTATATGCTTATCGTGCCAGGTCGATCTCTGTTACTAAATAATGGTTGTGCACTCTATAGCAGATAGGCGTGCTTCATCCAATCCGTTGAGTTGTTGAAGGCGTTTTTTATGTGCTTTTGTAAGATCCGGTCTGATTTCCTGGGCCATCCTTAGAGTCTTGATTTCAAACTCGATTGGGAAGATGGGTTCTTTGCCACAGACTAAATGGTAAGGAGAGTAGCAAGTGGTATTATGCCATGTTGTGTGGTAAGCCCATAAGGCGTTTGGGAGCTTATAAGCCTAATTCTATCTGTTTGTTGAGACAATCTTTGTCAGGATTGCCTCCAGGACTTTGTTGGTGCTTTCCACTTGCCCATTTTCTTGTGGATGATATGGAGAAGTAATTATGTGTTTGATATGATAATTATCCAGGGTGGTAGTGATTCTATAAGCTGTAAATTGTGACCCCCCATCAATAATTACCTCTCTTGGTAGTCCATAACGTACGAATAATTTGAAAAGAAATTTGATGATTACTTCTTCTGTTGCATTTGGCAAGGCTTCTACCTCTACCCATTTAGTCATGTAGTCTATTGCGACTAGAATATAGGCCTTCTGATTTGACTTTGGGTTGAAGGGGCCAATGAAGTCTAGTGTCCATCTCTCAAATGGTTCCGCAACTACTTGTGCTTTCAAAGGCATTTCATCAGCCTGACCTAGTTTTCCCTTCCGTTGACAACTATCACAGGTTTGGACGTATTTCTTTACATCTCTGAATATTGAGGGCCAATAATAGCCCATCTGCAGAATTTTGTGTCCAATCCTGCGATCTGCAAAGTGCCCACCATAGGGCTCATCATGTCCAGATTTTAATATGTCATAGATTTCTTCATCTCGTACGCATCTGTGGATCTAGAGATCATCTTATGTATGGAAGAGATATCTGTTGATCCAGGTGAATCGTGTGCTACACTGGACGATCAACTTTCTTTCTTTCGATGAAAGATGTGTCGATAATCTTCCTGCTGCCAGGTAATTTTCCACGTCAGTGTACCAAGGTGGCTTTGTAGTAACGACAAACAGATGCTCGTATGGAAATCGGTCTTCAACTATTAAGGAGTCATCTGTTTTGGGTATGTGGGATAGGAAGTCTGCGACAAGGTTTTCTCTCCTGGGTCGATCTTTGATGGTGACATCAAATTCCTAAAATAATAACAACCATCGAGTGACCCGTCCATTAGTAATTGGTTTATGATATAGATATCTTATAGCAGAATGATCAGTATACAGAATGACCGGATATCCTGTTATATAATGATGAAATTTATTGATGGCATGTATAACAACTAAAAACTCTTTCTATGTTACTGTATAATTAAGTTCAACTGGATTAAGATTCTTTCTAATAAAATAAATTGCGTAAGGTTTCTTCTCCTCCTCCTGTCCAAGGACAGTGCCTATGGAAATATCTGATGCCTTGGTGGAGATGTGGAATGGTATTTTCCAATTTGGCCCCCTCAACACTAGTGTTGTTGAGATCAACTTTTTGAGTCCTGCAAATGCCACATCACACTTGTCAGACCACTAAAATTCTACATTATCAGTCAAATCATGTAAAGGTGCAGTGTTTTTTGCAAAATTTTCCATAAACCTACGATAGTATCTTGAAGCACCAAGGAAACTACGTACCTCAGTTTGTGTGTGTGGTGTGGGTAGATTAAGGATTACCTCTATCTTTGTTGGGTCTACCCTAATTCCATCTGCAGAGATATAATGCCCTAGTACCACACCTTCTGTCATCATCATGTGACACTTTTCTTGGCTTAAACATAACCTGGTCGCGATACATCATTCTAGTATTTTCTCCAGGTTATTCAGTGCTTGATCGAAGTCGTCACCATAATGAGTGAAATCATTCATATAGACTTCAAGTCCTTCACTGATCAGATCGCTAAATATGTTCAGGATGGCCCTTTGAAAGGTGGTTGGAGCATTAAAAAGTCCAAATGGTAATAATCTGTATGAAAAAGTGCCCCAGGGACATGTGAATGTGGTTTTATCTTGATCTTCTGGGGCGATCTGAATCTGATTGTATCCGCTAAAACCGTCTAGGAAAGAAAATAATTTATTTCCTGCCAAAGTATCCAGGACCTGGTCAATGAAAGGCAAAGGGAAGTGGTCTTTTTGAGTGGCTTTGTTAAGTTCCCTGTAGTCAACACAGATGCACCATTTCCCATTTTTCTTTGGGATGATCACTAGTGGGGAAACCCATCGACTATCTGAGATGGGATATATAAAATTCACGTCCAACAGTTTTTGTAATTCTTCTATAACAATATCCCTGAGGTGAGGATATAATCTTCTCCATGGCTAGCGGATAGGTCGCGCTTCTTTTTCAACATAAATGTGGTGTGTACAGAGTTGTGTATCAATACCTTTCATATCAGAATATTCCCACGCAAAAGTTTGTTGGTATTTGGAGAGGACACGAATTAACATTTGCTATTTTTGTTCATCTAAATTGGCATTGATGTTTAGAGGCCTCTCGGGTGTGATCTCGATGGGTTTGTTGTTATGAACAATCGTAGTTGGAATTTGTTGTTCCATCAAATCTTTCAGTAGGTCCCCCTGTGCTTCATAGTCTAGAACAGCTTGGAGCATCTGGCAGGCCAGGTTGCTCATGGTGGCCAAATTATTGATAAACCCACTGATTACGTCATCCTCTAACTGATTTTTAAGTTTGAGGGATTCTTCCTACATAAGAAGGGCTCGTAAATCCCTCTCTGGGTATCGTGGTGGTGGAAATTGTGGATATACAAAAGTTGGACTAGGTTTAGCAGGAGGATATAAAATGAGGTTCTTCGTGATACCCCCTCTAGTGATTGTCATATTTTCTGTTCGACATCCTATGTATGCATCTACTGTTGCAAGCCATGGCCTACCCAGTATCAATGGATGCCCTTCAAGTCCACTTTTTGGATTTATGATGAGGAAGTCTGCCGGATATTCCCAGGAGTCGACGGAGATGGCTATATCATGTAATGTGCCAACTGGTCGAACTATCGATCGGTCTGCCAACTGCAACATTATTTTTGTAGGTTCAAAGGAGTTAAAACTCAGGGTATTGCAAGTTTCCATGGTCAGGATGTTGATGGTTTCTCCCAAATCAAATAGTGTATTGGGAAAAGAGCAGCCCTGGATCTGAACTGTTACTATGGGATTCCCCAGATCTACATATTTAACTGGTTCTTGTCTACCAAAAATTAGATCAGATAAGGTTCCTACCACGTGGATTGTTGATGATGGATTTTTAGTTTTTCTGACGGGTTTTCTCCCACATAGCTCTTTGATTTTTTTTGCGTAGATGGGGATGTCTTGAAGAGCTTGCAGTAGTGGAATCTTGATATATAAATTCTTGAGTTCTCCTACAAGGTCGAAGTTGGGATATACGGTCGGTTTTGTTATCATCAATCTTTCGGGGAACAGAGGGGAGGGTGTTGTACCCTTATTATGATATTGCGATTCGACTGTGTCTCCCCCCTTCTTGATTTCTTCTGTTATTTCCACAGTCGGAGGTGTTATTTTTGGTTGTTTCTCCTAACCTTGAAAAACATCATTTTCTTTAGGGGAGATTATTCGTCCGGGCCTTAATCGTATTTTGTTGCACCCTACCGAGTTGATCTCTCCTTCTCCATTTTCCATAATCTGGACGAGCTGAGCCAGTCTGTTATTTGAATTTGGGTGAGGTTGGGCTGGTAGTTGAGGGCACAATTGGGACTATGGATTTTGGGACCATTGAAGTGGGGCTTGTAACATAGGCTGAGTTTGAGGGGCCATCCCCATGGGTTGATTGTTTATCCCCACGAGGCGCTGCCAATTCTGATTCCAATTTGGGTTTTGGGCAGTCATGTTGGGCCACTGTGAAGGGTAAATGTTGTTATTGGATTTTTTCCAGGATGAGGTGGGATATTGTGAGTTAGGCTAGGTAGAAGTTGTAGTTGGTTGATTCTGCCAAGAAGGGATTGCAGTGGGCTTGTTTTGCCAAGGGGGATTTGCAGGTGGATATTGTTGGGGTTGCCAATTTTTATTAGTAAACGGCTGACCCTGCCATGTGTTACTAGGAGCTTGCTGGTTATACTACCCAAAGAAGGAAGAGAAAGGGTCTTGCAATGTATTTGGGGGCCGATTCTACCATTGACGATGCTAAGCCATTGAATATAATGGTTATGTTTCTTCTTATACTTCCCTAAAGATAGCTTTCAGTCTAGGAAATGATGGGCATTATTCTGTGTCGTGATCCTTGGCGCATATAGCGCAAACTCGAGCCGCGTCCAAAGGGCAATCCCTTGGTCCATGTTTCCTTATGCACCTGTGGCAAAATATGCTAATGTTTTTTCTGCTTCTACTTTTTTTTGTTTGGCCTACAACACATCCAATAATGTAGTCAGAGTGCTCAGAATGTTTGTTTTAAAGTTTTCTAAGAGATTACCAACTTTAGCTCGAGTAACACCCCCACTAGTAATATTGCTATTTCTGGTGAAGGGGGTACGTATCCCTGATCTAACCGTGAACTTCCTCTTGAGCACCTGATGCACAATAGGATAATGTCATCATAAGTTTCTTGATAAATATCACCTTTCCCCATTAAATTCAACGTTTCTACCCATTCATATTTCATACCTTTAATCAAAGATGATTTAAGTACTTCCCCTGGTAGCGTGCCATAGGGTGATCTTTGTAAATTATATTGAAATCTCTCTACATATTCTTCTAATGATTCATTTTCTTTTGCAGTCATTTGAAAGATTTCATCTTTTAAGTCTCTGGTTCTACAATAATCCTAATATTTTTTCAAGAAGGATCGTTTAATTTCATCCCATGAGTTTATAGTTCCTCCCCCTAATTCCATGAACCAACGTAGAGCTGCTCCTTTCCAAGTGGAGGGGAACAATTTTAATTTTGGGGGTTCAGAGGTGTAATCATATCCTCTACATAGGACATCAAATTCAAATAAGAATGCGTCCAGATCTTCTGAGATTAATCCATGAAAGGTTGGCAGGTTTTGTAGGGGAATAGCCTTCATGGGGGCATTGGCAATTGGATCAACTATCGAATATTCCAAGGTGGAAGTCCGGGGACATTGTGGATTTGCTTGTGCCATTTGATCAAAAATGTGCTAGAAATCTTTAGGGATTTCTTGATCTAGATATTTTATTTGAATTTATTGGTTATCCGATCTTCTAGGGGATCTGATTGCACTCCCTCTTTCTGGAATTTCAGGTATGCCTTCTTATTTTACAGGAGATTCAGGATTGGGTGGTGGGTCTATCTTAGTTATCCCACTAGTTTCTCCTTCTCCTTCCTCCAAGTTACAAGAGTTTCCCTCTCCTAAAGGGTTGAGGGGTAGGATATCGGTGATCTGAAAACTTAGCTCAGTCCCTTCAGTTTTTCTATGAATCTCGGTGTGGGCTGCAGTTGGTGAAGCTATCGCCTGAGGGATTTGGGTGGATCCTTTTCTAGGTCCAACCGAGGGTTGAGATTCTGCTTTTCAAATGATGTAGTCTATGAAAGTGCTTCTTCCAGGGAGCACCAAGCCCTGGGGTTTGGTAATTTTTGGTGGAGGTTTTGGTTTTTCAAGATCTTTCTTCTCAGTCATACACACTTCACACAACAAAAAAGAAAAAAAAATCGAAAAGGAAAAAAAAAACACCTATGTAACCTCTTAATGCGTCAGGTGGAGGTAGGCGCTAGTATAAGCATCTTACTTATTGCCTACGTAGGTTCTTACCTTCCGTCTTCAATACCTCATCCTACAGAGGCACAATCTATGCCACCTTTGACATTCTTCCCCGACAACGGTGCCAAAATGTTGAGCTCTAAAGATGTCTAAAAACAACTTTAGTTTAACATTAATTTATGAACCTAAGGATTCGTCTTTTATCTCAAAGAATATCAGCAAAGTCCATGCAGATATCTTATAGAAGCTAAAATCGTGTAGCAAAAGTAGATCTGAGTTTGTCAACAACCAAGTTCCTCAAACATTCATTAAATATTCTAGGGATTGAAATCTAAAGCTATGCAAAAGGAAAGGAACTAGATAATCTATTGAATTCATTCTAAGAGAAGTAATTGAATCTAGATAAAGACTTGCAGGAATTTCTATCATTATGAATCATAATTGTTGAAAAGAAAAAGGCAAATTACCCCATCTATGGAAAGGAACAGAGACTATAATCTAACTGAAAAGAAACGGAAATCATATTTCTATTGAAGGGAACAACAACTATATTCTATCGGAAAGGAACAACAAATGTAAACTAATGAAAGGAATAGCAAATGTAAACTAATGAAAGGAATAGCAATTCTAAACTTATGAAAGGAACAACAAATGTGAACTTATGAGGAACCTTCATGCATCGAATCTCAGTAATGGGAATTGGAACAACAATCATTCAATACTTTAGGGAATGTCTATTTCTTGCAACTGACATGAAATCGTCAACACACTTATGCA
>JASDQU011176502.1:30043-40172 GCA_032191745.1 Picea mariana
GCATATGAAACCTAAGATTTAAGTTATCGAAAGTTTGCACTTTCGGTAGATAAACACTATAAATTTTTTCTTCCTAAGCTACCGAAAGCCAAAATTTCAATATTTGTTCCAACAATACCATTAGGAACTTTAACATTACCAAAACCTATTACTGAAAGTTGTTTACCATCACTAATAGAAATTTTTTGTGATGTCTGCTTGTAAGTGTCATAAGAAGAAAACACTGAAGTAGTACCAGACATATGGTTGGAAGCACCATAATCCATAATCCATTCCACAGAAGAACAATATTTACTTGGTTGAATAGAATAGGCAAAAAAAACAACCTGTTGTTCAACAAAGGATTTCTTCTTGTCTTTAGCAAGTTCACATCTCCATTTAAAACAATTCTTTTCAGGGTGGTTGATTTTGCCACAATACTTATAATGATTAAACACTTTCGTTTTACTAGAAGCATCACAAGCATCATTAGAAGAGTGTTGGGAAGATCCTTTACTATGTGATTTACAATTTTTGTTAAAAACTTTATTAGGATTCTTTTTATTATGTGCAATTAGAGCTTTATTATAAGTTAATTGACCTCAAACAATCAACCTTTATTGTTCATTAATCAAACCTTTACAAAAATATTCAAAGCTAGGTGTCATAGATCCTCTAGTCATTTGAATTGCTCTATGCCTAATTTGGATGAACATATAAAAATAATAAGGCAATTTTTGTTCTACGAGAATTACTAGAGTTGTATCAGTTTTCTTGTAATGTTTTTCACAATTATTTATTTTTTCATTTAGGGTTTTTAA
Organism: Picea mariana; assembly: GCA_032191745.1. Lineage (NCBI taxonomy): Eukaryota > Viridiplantae > Streptophyta > Pinopsida > Pinales > Pinaceae > Picea > Picea mariana. The sequence continues at coordinate 30,844 of JASDQU011176502.1, forward strand.
TTTAATAATAAATGATTCTATCTTTTCAAAATACTTAGGATCTAACTTATGGATTTTATTTTCAAGGTAGTAAGTAGATACATCATCAGATTTATCAAATAAAGAAGCTAAAATTTTCCATACCTCAACTGGGGTATCTTCAACCTCAATATGTACCTGAAGACTATTTGAAACCGTTTGACCAATGAGTCCTCTTTCTTGATTGCATTGGTCTTCCCATATAACCAAGTATTTAGCATCAACAAGTTTCTTATGTTAACTATTAACTAACCGACATAGATTCTTACTCCTGAGAATATCAATCATCTTTCTCTTCCATGGAAGATAGTTAGGACCCACTAACTTAGGAACAAAATCTACTTTTGAAGACATTGTGATGAATAAAACAAAAAACTAAACCCTAATGCAAACAAAGAAAAGAAGCTTATGACTAGAACAAAATATGAATAAAATGAAATTTCTTCTTACATGTGAGGAATCTGGAATTAACTTACCTTAGATCTAAGAAAAGAGAGAGAAATTGACTTCCAAATACCCTAGCCACCAAGGAAATCCATTGTTGCTGAAGAAAAGAAGTATGTATACTGCAAAAGGTAGCCATACGATTCACTGGGAGCAAAAATGATCGTATAGTTCCCCAACAAAGAAACCAACATCTTCAAGCAACAATTCAACCTTCGAAAATAGTAAATCGACCTTTGAAGCAACTAATCGACTCCTCCAATCAGAAAATCAACCTATAAAAATGCTAAAAAATGCAGTCGTACACTGGATTTGGAGAAAAAATGTGACCGTATGAAAAAATGGAGGTTTTATGGTCTATGGTCTGTATGAGTAGCAAGGAGGAGGGAGATTGAAATGGTTGGATAGATCTCGAAAAATTGAACACAAGGGGAAAAATCATTGAAAACAACCTCCTGGATCAAAAGTTATCAGCTTCGAAAGAAATGGCTAAGTTCAGGGGAAAAAACAAAAAMAACACTAGGTCTGATAAAAAAAAAAGGTTTGGTAAAAMACCAAACCTAAAAATCYACAAAAAAATTTAGGATAAAAAAGAACTAAATGCCCTAGGATAGGCTTAGGAAAATTAATCCAAATCTCGGCAAACAGAAGCCAAATTTAACAAACAAATAGTCAATCTTAGTTGATTCCTTTGTCTTAGAGACAATGGTGAGATCAGATTTAAAAAACGAMACTGAATCTTGTAGAAAAATGTTCATATCTGAAGAGAATCCTTAATGACTATTATATTTGACGAAACAACTACAAAATAAGGAGATCCCAAAACAATTTGAAGAAAATGTTGTTGTGTAAAAAATTATTGAAGGAGGTAGAGTATAGTAACCTACTTTGATACCATGTTAGAATATTGAGACATATGAATAAACATACGACAATTTTAAACATAAGAACCTTACTAGGCCATCCTTCTATCCATATAACAACTACATTTAATCATAATAAGAAAGAGACAAGAGAAAAATAGTACACAAGATATACGTGGTAAGACCCCAATGTGGGGAAACATCCACGGGAAGGTAATGTCTTCTTTATTCTTCAGAAATATCCAATCTTACACTTGAGAGAACCTCCACAAATTCTTTACCCTTTACAAAGATAATACCTTTTCAACATGCATCTCATGGGTCTCTCTTACTTCTATTATATACCAAGAGATAGGGAGGAATTACATCCCAATAATACATGTGAGATAAATGTAATTTCACCTCTTTTTATATAATAAATGATAACAAGAGTGGTTTACTCCATGATGAATTTGGGATAACCCTTTTACATAAGATTGAACTTCTTGCGACATAACAATAGACATTATTACCTTCCAAAGTAACACATTCCAATATAGGACATGCCATCTGTCACGTCATCCGAACACAATGATAATACCAAAACTTCGGAGGGACATAACTTTGTGTCTTGAACTCATAATGAGAAAAATTTTATATCTTCGGAAAGCTCTTGATGAGTAGAATATGATGGTGGCTTTAAAATTAGGAAGTGATGAAATTGAGTGAAACAAAATTTTAATAATCTCTAGTTACTTATTTGTTCACTTTTTTGCATGCCATTGCTTTTCCCAGACTCCTAGTCATCAATATTTTTCTTATTTCTTACAAATCTGCAAAAAATGTACAAAACAATAATCAATATATACATAATCTCAGAAAAAACATAGTCAAACAATCTTATTTACAAAATCTCATAATTAAAATAGTCAACAATAATAATGATTCAATGATTTATTCCCTAAGATTTCACTTTGTCCAACTTGATCTCCAGAGAAATAGTATCTGGACTCAAATTCATGAAAAACTATAAAACAAATCGAATTAAATTATGTACAAATGTGATGAAATCAAAGTTAACTAATTACAAATTGTTAAAAATTCATAACACGAGCAATTTTTCTTAGAAGAGTCCCCATTATTTTATGAAGAACTCATATCATAACGGGGTGTTGTTGTGTAGGCTACAAAAATTGCCTATTAACTAGGTGGACCAATTATCTTTGCCATTAATGATTTAAGAAGACTTTGATATGTAAGATGAAAACTAAGTTTTCTATTTCGAATTACGAAAATCACAGGAATCTAGTATACTTAATACTTGTGATAAATAATCTTGTAAGTCTAAATATTCAACATTTTAATATTGTTTTTGCAGAGTTCACTAAATTAATTTAATTTAATCCAACAAGTAATAAAATTAGCCCAAAAGGGTAGAGCTTTTCCTACCATTAATGTTTACATGCTTTTGCTCCTCATCTCCTTTTACCCTGCATTGCTTCACTTCATGCGAGCGTCCATATCCCCGATGAAAGTACCTTAATACCATACAAACATGGCCCCATTGGCGATGAGCATCCATAGCCCTGGAAGGTTTACTTATATTTCAACTTTAAAGTCCTTTCAACTTCCTACTTTGTTAAGAAATTTATTTCACCCTTTTAATTTGTAAATATAGATATGGGTGTGAGGAAGTGGGGTGGTACAAGAGTTGTTTTGTTGAGTAAATTATTGAGGTATAAAAAATCAGTCTTAAGATTGTTTTCCAGTTCTAGTTTTCCTTTAGTCTGTTATTTATTTATAAGAGTAAAACTCATTCAAAACAATACTAAATTTGGAAAAATAAGCATAGCTTAAATATAAGATTCACTACAAAAACATTCTCCGAAATTTTGGATTGTTGTAATATTCTTCAGATAAAGCCTCCTTGAGGATTTATGGACAGAGTATTGTTACCAACTATTAGCCATAAAAACTTCATATTGGAGAAACTAATGATTAATGCAAATCTATACAAACAAATCCAAATCTTAATTTGTAAGCAACATAACCAAAATAAATTTGAAAACTTTCAAGAAATTTCAAATAAAGAATGAAACAACTGTAGTATGAAAAAAATATAAAACTAAAATATGATAAAAAAATCAGAAAGAGATAAAAGATTATAAAATGAGTGTAATATGTACGATAAAAAAGTAAGCAAATGCTAAAGTGAAAGACTAAAACCAAACTTAAATATAAGAATGAAAGTGAGATCAAAATAAAATTAAACTGAAAAAATTCTAAAAAAAATGTGAGTCATCCATCTCAAGGTAAAATAAATCAAATTGAAAAATAAACTTAAATTTCCAACATGATGGGACAAATCATGAAAAACAACAAAATATGAAGAAGATGTACAAATTCATTTACAATAATACCCTAGGCATTAAAACATGGCCAAAAGCTTCATATATAGGCTTCCTACACAAACTGAAACCAACTAGAAAGATTCTCATGCCAAGGTACACATTCCTTCAAACTTACTGCCATGGATAAGGCTTTCAACTACTGGCTGAAACAATTCATATCTCAATCTGCTCTAGCACAAAAGAAAATTTGTATTATGTACATTATATCCTGATCAAGACAATTAATCTTTAAATGACTATTCAATTTCTAAATAAAGTTTATTTACAAGCAAAAGTGAAAAAACTTGAACTAAACTAATTCCAAGAAAACGACTAGAAATAAAACTATGATAAATTTCACTACACTGAGACTATGTTAAAACATGTTGGCTGAAAGCAAGATAAGAAAAAATTTAATGACAATGTATCCTTTTAAATAACTCCAACGCTTTTTCCAAAAATGATTTTGCACAAAAAATCCTTCTAAGGGAAAACATTAGCATGCTAAATTTCATCTTCTTTCCTTTTCATCCATGTAATTCCTTTATTACTTTCATGTAACTCCAAACTTGCAATCATATGTACATAAAAAGTCATTAACAGGAATTGGATTAATGTAGCATAAATAAATAAAAGAATTATATTACTAAACATTCTATCCATCATAAGCAATATAAAAACATTATTATTTACATGAATGTTTTCTCAAAAAGATTTCTCCAACCATGTTTCAATTCCATCTTCAAATTTATTTTGGTAAACATGAAGTTGTTGYAGGAAAAACATAGATGGATAAGATATTTGTTGAGAATGATCTAAAGTGTCCCCCAACACTATATCCTATAGAAGAATGTTAGTATTAATTTTATTTACAACAGAAAAAATATTAACATTATTATAYTTTGAGAACTTCTTCAAGAATGATGATTCTTCCAACCATGTCTCAATTGGATCATCAAAATTAAGTTGGAAGTATATTTACAATTGTGAAGGGTTCATAGATGGATAATATAGCTAGTAAGAGCCCTGTGAAGGAATTTCAAGAACTGGGTTTTGTGGAAGAAGATTAAAGTTAATGAGATCATAAGTCCTAGAAGGTATAACAAGATCATGAAGTAGAATCACTAATTGAATAGGTAATATTTCATTATCTTGGTAAGTCTTCCAAGGTTCATTTTCYCAAATCCCTACATCCTRAAATAAATCATTAGAAGAAATTAATGTACAAGATTAATCTTCTAATAAAACACAAGGTTTATTAAATGAATTGATAAACTAGCATARCATTAAGTCTAAGTTTATATTTACATAAAATGCATTATCATTACAGAGTAATTCAAACTCATTCATGTGAAAAWTTTTCAAACAAGCATCAAATAAACCATTAGAATGCTTTTGAATATCATCGAATACTTGAAAGGAGGTCACAAAATCAACACATACCTCATCAACATGACTGATATATTCAAAATTATGTTCAGGGGTAAATGTTTTCTCTACATTAATGTATTAATTTTGAATATGAAAAAAACAAGATATTGGTAAAGTTGATTCTTCATAGTGTGATATATCATCTTGTCCTATAGATTCCCATTGAGAATTGATGACATGAGATCTTGAAATAACTATCACCATAGGGTGAAGTGCCTCAATGTCATCAATGTCCAAGGGGTCATCATAAATAACTTCACTTTCTTCCAAGTCACAACATAATTCAAAATTTAAAGCATCTGATGAATTAAAAGAAAATGGATGTGAATATTCAATATTATCCATAAATATATTTCTAACTGAATCACAGTCTTGAGATAAATTGTTTGAAAATTCACAATTACTATGTTATACAATAATTTCGTTATCATATGAATATAAATCTGTATACAAAGGAAATTCCAGATGAGAATTGATAGAGTAATTATTATTTGAGCTGCAATCAACACATAGGTATGGATACATTGATAAATAACTTTCAAAAGATACTAAATCAAAAAAATCTCGGTTGATTAAAAGATTAATGTTATCTTCATTATCTCAATATTCCATACAATCTAAGGACATTGCATTTACTTTGATTGATCTCTCTTCAGAAGAAGTCAAGGTCATTAGTTAATTTACATAAATCAGACCTAGAACCAAAATCTTCTAATAGATAAATATCATCTAAAAGATGATTCTCATTTTTAACTGCATCATTATTTTCTTTCCCGTGGAAATAAGGAAGTGAGTAGAGATTAAAAAAACCATTCATTAAATATGCAACTGAAGGCTTTTCGCTAATAGGAAGTCTAAAGCAAATCAATCTAAATCTATAAAGTAACTCTCCAATGGATTCACCTTCAAACTTGCGAATATCTTCTAATTCTGAACACAATTCATCATAATCAAAATTTGAATGGGCATCAAGAAATACCTCCATGAATTGTTTCCATGAATGAATGGATTTGGCTGGTAATAACTAGAACCAACTTTTGATTCTTCCTCTTAGAGTGAGAGTAAAGCATTTGCATATTTCATTATCATTAAATATATCCAAATTATTACAAACAATATTAAATCTAGAAATATGTTTAAAGGAATAAATTTTATCCTTTGTGTTAAACCTCAATTTAAATAAGCATTTGAGTGTCTCATTGGAAATACTTATAGTAAGGCTAGACGAACTAAAAGCATGTTGCAAAAAAGAGATAAGATCCATTATGAATCACTTGCATTCAAAATAATACTCTAGAGGGTTGCTTATCAGTGGCCCTCCTTCTAGCACCAATTGTTTTCAAGTGGAAAAATTCCTCTTGCAACAGGGGATCATCACTTGATTAAGGCCCCAATTAGGCCTATACCCATTTGGTGTGGTAATGTCCATTGATATGTGGGCTCGATTTCCACCAAAAGGGATTTCTCCTCGAAAGGAGACTTATCATCGAGGCTTTCCTAAATCCTAAATGTTGTTCTATTTAATTATGCAAATGTAATCCTATATCTAATCCTAATCTAACAATGATAAAGAGATTGATCACATGAATGTAATTCATTACTATAAAATAAGAATAAATTCATTATTCTTCGAGCATAAGTCACACTATATATTCCAATAACATGAATGAGAAAAAATTCCACATGAAAATGATATTATAGTATGCCCCTATAATCGAATTCACAACCAAATCATCAAATTTAATAAAAAAATCTCAACAATGAATAGAAATTGATAAAATAATTGACAGAAATGCACAATAAGACAACCTGATCATGAATTAACTTTTACTTGTATTAAATCTTCAGAAATAGTTCTTCAGTATTAGATCCAAGAAAAATCCACCAGCCTTCAATCCTTTATCAAACTTGATAAAAATATACAAGTCTTTATTTAAGATTTGAAAGACATCAAATCTTCAATTATTCCTTTAACCTTGACATAAGTGTGCAAGTTCCAATTATGGATTTTCAGACCCACGAGTCTTCAAAATTATATTCAAACTGATAAAGGTATATAGACTTGATTATAAATTTTCCAACCCCCCTTCCCTAAAACCAGAGTCAAATTTTATAATCCTTTCTCTTGTAACATCCCGCTCTTGCGCGCACTAAGCGAACTTATTCTTTGAGGACACTTACTTGCAAGTGATCTGGATTATTATACTATTGGTCGTTGATTATGATTATGAGGCATTATGGATGTGATTATATGCTATTTTTCTGTATTGAATTAGACAAGTGCTATTGACTCGGTTCTCTTGAGTGTGTAGGATTTTGGAACTTGAGGATGCAGAGGCATCGATGAAACCCTTGGACTCTGGATCGAGTAAAGGAGTGGACTATTGGGTTTTATTGTTGTATATATGAAATATGTGCATCTGATTAGATGTTATGATTATGGATCTAAATTCTGACATGATTCGTTGATGATGCAAGTTGACGATAGCTTGACGACCGGACTCAATTGTGGAGTAGAGGGGTCACGCATGACTACCAGAGGCATTGAGGGAGAGGTGTGGACAACAGCCCTGCCACAACCTACTAGCACTTCTGTTGTGGCTCAAACTGTAGGTTAACGACTACCTAGTTCGAGAAGACCCACGATGCCATGAGGGCAGACTGCGATAGTCGCTCATGATGATTCTAAGGGGCGTGCAATAAGGCAGGGGAATTATTCCTTAGAGGCCCTTAGTCTCCCACAAGATCACCTGGTGGAGTATTGACTCCAGGGGTTTTTGATGTCTACCAAGTCAGTCAAGAGGCGAGTGGCACACTTGGAGCATGTAGTGCATCCTGAAGGGCACATTGCACTAGAAAAATAGAATGAGGCGAGTGACACCCTTGGAGCACGTAGTGCATCCTGAAGGGCATGTTGCGCAAGGGAAATAGAATGAGGCGAGTGGCACCCTTGGAGCACCTAGTGCGTCATGAAGGGAACGTCGCGTTGTTAAAAAAATAAATGAATAAACCTATATGTCCTTAAAGGGAATAATGTGATGAGAAATATTTAAAACATTTTCCCTAATAAAACGTCGCCCAACCTAGGAAAATAAAGTCTAGGTCTAAGTGATACTTGTGATAAAAATATATATATTTATATAAAAATAAAAATAAATAAATAATAATCATAATCATCATTAATCATGTGACGAGAAGGGGGTAAGCAATTCAATTAATTTATAAAAATCTTTTGGGGGATAAAATTTAAAAAAGGGGAAAAAGGGGAAATAATTGTTTTGTTACATATGCTAATTAAAAATTTATTAATTAAAAAGGGAAAGGGGAAAAAGGTAATTTTCTACACTTGCCAATTTGAGTTTTAACTGAAAAAGGAAAGAGAGAAATTTAAAAGAATTAGGAAACTAGGAAAAAGAGGGAAACATAAAAAGAAAGCGAAACATAAGGAAAAAAAAGAAAGACTAACTTAGTAAGGTATCTAGCATTTAAGAACTTTTAAATTAAACTCAACTAGTAAATTAGTAAGGGGGTAAGTCATTAAATTGTGTAAGGGAATATGAGGACACCTAGGAGCGATTCTAGGAATGCTTTTAGGTGGGTGAGGGAAATAGGAGTAATTAATTAATTAATGAAATTAATTTGAGGTGCAATGAAGGGGATGGGTGACACATGTACGGGGAGGATTTTTATGAATTAAATTATTAAACAATAAATTAAATGGGAATTTGGGAAAGTAAATGACTTAGAAGCTCTATATAAAGGAGGGAGGAGGAGGATGATGGATCTCTTATGTGATGCGTAATGTTACGCTGCAGAAATTTAGACTTGATTGACTTAGCTTGTGGGAGTTGGGATACCTAGCTCGGTGAGGAGTGGTAGCTCGGCCTTGTGAGGCGAGTTGAGAGATAGTTGTCCTCTGGTTTAGTGTGCATGGCCCCTTTGTGGCTCGGGGGGCTAAGGGGGAAGGATATTACCCCTAGCATTGGCTGGGAGGTACCTGTGAAGTCTCATTGGTCGGAAAGCGGGAGCGACACGGAGTGCGCGGGACAACGACTCAGAGCGGATGACTTGGGCTACAATATGCTTACTTGATTATGCATGGTAGATTCTTATTATACCTTTTTCTTTCATTTCTGTATTTTAATTGGGTAAAGTAAATGTTTGACTTAGCATTTCAACCAAGAACTTAATTTCCCCATAGCCT
>JASDQU011176504.1:0-14213 GCA_032191745.1 Picea mariana
TACCTCTTTAGCTCTCCAATGTGGTTGAATATGACTATGGTAGCCTTCAATCTCCCTTCCAAGCTCTCACAAATGGTAGCCTTCAATCTCCCTTCAATCTCCTCAAGAACTAGCAAGAACCCTCTCAAGAGTCAAAACCCTCTTAGCAAAGAAATGGATGAAATGAGAAATAGAAAGAGAGAAATGGGAGTGAAAGAGTGTTTAGTAGTCTTAGCTAACCCTAGGCTACCTTTCCCATGAGTCATTTCTCCAAAAAAACCAAAAAACAAACAAAAAATGACCAATTTCCTCCTCACGCGCGTGGGCTCAGGGAGCGTTTTTTTCCCTTGGGATCGTTCGCTCCCTGGATGCTCCCTGAGCACTCCCTCAAAAACCAGGGAGCGCAGTTTTTGATGAGGGAGCGCGCTCCCTAAAAACGCTCCCCTTGGGAGCGCGATTCGAGAGCGGGTTCGAGGGGGGCGCTCCCCCGCAGCCTTGACTTGAACCATAAACACTGCAGCAATACATTAGCTACAGTAAACCAAGATCACAAGAAGAATAACCATGCACAAGAACACAAGAAGTATCTTGGGAAAACCCTTCTCAATCAAGGGAAAAAACCCAGCAATCCTTTGCTATATTCTCAAGAGAAGATCCTCCATCCACCAAACCCTAGCACACAAGAGGGTGCTCTATGACTGAGAAAGACCATCACCTAGAAAAGTGTGAGTTGCAATCCTCATAATTCCAGACCTCAACTTCTGAAATTATCATATAACGAGTGTGAATCACAATGGGGATCCACTCTTATTTATACAAATCCTATCACATCAAATGATGTGTCTATTGGCACAATAGGGCCGACCTGTACAACTTAATAATATAATTAATAATTACACAATATTAATTATCTTTCACAAGGTGGGGCCGACTTGTACCCTTTACAACATAAATTAGGGTTACAACAAATCTTACTCTCAGACAATATAGCAAGGGATCCACACATCCTCTAGTGCTCAGCCACTAGGGACACGTCCACCTGTGCTCAGCCACAGGGACGTCACACTCAACTGGGTCCACGAGAGTACCATCTGGAGCACCATCTCAAGCCGACTCAACTAAGTCCATAGGAGTACAAGGCAGGAGACCATCTCAAGCCGACTCAACTCATTCCAGAGGAGTACAAGGTAAGAGACCATCTCAAGTCATCTCAACTCAGTCAAGGGAGTAGACAAGAGACCACACGTCATAACAACTCAGTCCAGAGTCTGACGCACACCCATCACATGGGCACACCAAACACATGGGCACACAGCGTCTCAACTCAGTCCAGACGAGAATGACACACCCATCACATAGGCCCTCTCACAGATCAACTCAACTCAGTCCAGAGGAGAACGACCTAGAGAATGTCACACGACGTTGCAATCATCAACACATATTTTGCAAGAATCCATCAATCCTAGAATACCATGCTCTCGGTGCCTACTTGAGTCCATACAAGAATTTATTAAGCCTTGCACACATGGGACTCCTTCCTACTTACCTCAAATCCCTAAGGCTTCTCTATACACACTTCTTCCTCAATCATCCCATTAAGGTTGTCTTTACATCCATATGATGTATCCTCCATCCCATAAATGAAACCAAGGACATAATTTCTCTAATGGAAGTGTACCTGGCGACTGAAGCAAAATTCTCCTTGGAGTCCATTCCCTCTCTCTAGCAAAACCCTCTCGCCACAAACCTCACTTTGAACTTCTCAATGCTGCCATCTGCAACATGTTTGATCTTATAGAACCACCTAGAGCTCACAACCGACTTCCCCTCCACTCTTGGCATTATTGTTGATGATTGCAACTTCATGAGACATTCTCCATATCGTACTCCTCTGGACAAAGTTGAGATGATTTGTGAGAACGCCCATGTGATGGGTGAGTCATACTCCTCTGGACTGAGTTGAGATGACGTGTGTGGTCTCTTGTCGTGCTCCTCTGGACTGAGTTGAGATGACTTGAGATGGTCTCCTGTCGGACTCCTATGAACGTAGTTGAGTCGACTTGAGATGGCTCTCTAGATCGTACTCCTATGGATTTAATTAAGTTAATCTGTTGAGAGTGACATCCCTTGTGGTTGAGCACATGTGGACTTGTCCCTAGTGGAAGAGCACTAGAGGATGTGTGTGAGACCCCTTGCTGTATTGTCAAAGAGTAAGACTATTGTGTAACCCTAATTTGTATTGTGAAGGGTACAAGTCGACCCCATTGTGTAGAGATAATTAATATTGTGCAAAAGATAATTATATTATTAAGTTGTACAAGTCGGCCCTATTGTGCCAATAGACACATCTATTGTTGAGTTAGGTCATGTATTTATTAGAGAGTTAGATCCCCATTGTGGATCACTCACTCATTCATTATCTCATTCTCTCAATGCCTACTTCTATGGCTGAAGTGCGCACTTATCTTATGCGCAAGTTTTCTTGGTCATAGAAGCACCCTCGTTTGTGCTCTAGGGTTTGTGGTGAGAAGGATCTTCTCTTGGCAATATAGTAAAGGGTTGTTGGGTTTTCCCTTAGTTGAGAAGGGTTTTCCCAGGATAACTTCTTGTGTCTTGTGCAAGGTTATTCTTCTTGTGATCTTGGTTACTGCAATTGTTGTGTTGCTGCATTGTTTATGGTTCAAGTTCATTCTAAATTGAAAAGAAACTACATGTGCTTGAGCTAAGCATTAAAAATTCAACAATTATGTCTCAAACATCATTCTTCATGATGGACGTGGACTCCTCCACCATGGAATCTTGCCATACTTGATGGTCTACTGCCTCCTAAAAACTGGAAGGCTATGAATCTAGATTGTTGCTCATCAATGCCATAAAGTTTGGAATTTTCTTCGAAGGTCTACTCTCTCTGAATGTGCTCCTAGGAGTCTCAACATGCTTCTAAGCATCCCTCAATGTTTGACTGAACTGTCGAGGTCTCCTAACAGAAGTGGAAGAGGCTCCTATCTCCCCCTATTCACCCCAAGGTTGTTGTACTGCCCTGAAAATCACTGGTGACCCCGGCTCAACCATTCAGAGCATCCTACTCATCATATATCAGTGGAATAGGCTCATGGGATTTCCCGAATGCAAAGTCTTCCTCAGACTTTACATCCTGACTCACTATTGTCTTCCTCTACTCTGGAATAACGACCCCGTGAACCTTTGAAGTCTCACTATAACCCACAAATAAACCCTTCCTACTAGAGGGCTCCAATTTGGTCCTCTTCTCTACTGATAGATGGATTTAAACAGGATAACCAAAGATGCGAAAATGAATAACCTCTAGCTTCACACCCGTGAATGCCTCCTTTGGTGTCTTTCCCTCCAAGATTTTGTGAGGACACTGGTTCTAGATGTAGATTGTTGTGTTGCATGCCTCTTACCTAAAGAAACATCGACAAGTTATGTATCATGGCCTTAGCAACCCCTATGATGGATCAATTCTTCCGAACTACAACTCCATTCTGTTGTGGGTCGTATGGAACTGTCAGCTCCCTCTTGATTCCTACCTCCTTACAAAAACATTCAGCCATCAACAGCTGCAAACTTCCAGATTTCAGCTCTCTTTTGGGACTCACATACAAGCCCTCGAATTAAGGGGGGGAATGTTGGAAACCTAATCCGTCTAGAGTTACAGTATTTTGTACTACTCACTTGTGAGGGAATATGAGAAGTCACTAGTGATAGGAAATGTCATAGGGAGTCCAAGCGACCTCTTGGAATACAAATCCAAAGGTCATAACTCATGTACTTATACATGTATCATATCAATGAAAAAATGTATCTCACACTTATCTATTTTTGTGTTCCAATAGTGGCCAATTGCTCTAGACAAGCACACCCATGGATTCTCTTTTTAGGCTTCCAAATGCTTCAGATGGTGCATTGCTTGTCAAGTTTCTTTCCATGGATATAACAATGATATGCACTCCAACAGAGAAATTTTGGTTTCCTGACCTCCAAATTGACTGAGGGGAAAACCCAATTGGGGCACACTCAGTTCCTAAACTTGAAGCTGGGCAAGAGTTAGAGCCACATGGACCACAAAAATTTCCCACAGATAGCCCCGGGCTTGTGTTCTCAATGATCACTGTGGGAGGCCAAACTATCTCATCTTCTGATACTTTCAACTTTCGCTTCCGATGAACGGTGGGAGTAATCACTAGAGTGTTAACATCACCCATGGCAACAAACACGAGCAATGAGAGCAAAGGACCTGATAAAAACGTGTAACTAGAAGTACACGTCAAATTTAGCGTTACAACACCACCAAGCTTTGCATAAAGAAAAGGTGCCAACTATCTCACTCTATATATGCCACTGATGGGTTCACCACGCATGCGTCTTCAAAATCCCTTCTACTGCTCCACATCTTTGAAATCTATTGTAATATATAAAAGAAAAATAAAACATAGTTGGATGAATGGATAAGTGTTGGGATTGGTATTGTTATTGGTATGGATTGCAATTGCGATTAATTGTCATCACCACCGTCCTTTTCATCGGAGGTTGTGGAAATTGGAGTGTAGTGTGCAATGATCTGCACTCATTGTCCATCGAGAGGTATGTGCGATCAATCCACCTGGATGCGTACCTATCAAGTGTTTTACATATAAAATGGCTTCCTCAACAAGTGAGCTCCAGTTTCAATACACGCAGCCCCTTTTAAGGTTCTACTACCATGTGAGCTCCAACGCTCACCTATGAAACTCACATTCAACGGTATTCTCTTGCAAACCCTAGCCATCGACTATTGTTTGCAAGAGGAACGACCAAAACGCTCAGCCAATAATTAATTAAATGCTCGAAAAGTGCAAAATAACACCCAACGGTCGGATTAAATTAGGTTTAGGGTTTCGATGAAGCTCCAAGGAGATCGCCAAATTTTAGGTGTTGCAAGCCTTTTGGCAGAGCCTTCTAACAACGTAACACTGTTGTGGATGCCCCCTGCAAGAAATAGCAAAATAGCAGGACGCCTTAATGATCTGGGTGTTGCACCACCACAATCAAATATTCCTAAAAATGAAAGAAACGGGCCTTGCTCCAAACGTAGATTCCATGCTTGACAGCCTCTCCAAGGAGGAGCAAGGCCCCAAACGTAGATTCCATGCATGACAGCCTCTCCAAGGACGAGCAGGTGCAGGTGATCATGGAGTTATCAAAAATACCAACCTCGCTCTATACCATTGTCAGGCAAAGGATTGCATAACTCCACACATTAAAGAGATTTCATTAATGTGAGCCATAAATAAATACATAGAACTTAGAAGAGATGACTTGGTTTCATCTTCCAAGACCTCTGATAACTCTTGACATTCACCTATGACTCTTCATATTCCTAATTTAATATTTACAACACTATTTACAAAATACCAGAATCCCAAAGAGTAGGTATCCAACAGTAATATGATGCATTTTTCACTCATCAGCTGAAGTCAATCTCAGAACAGTTTCAAGGAATTAGTTTCAAGCACATATACCGTGAATTAAACACCGATGCTGATACACAATCCAAGGATGCATTGCTCATTGATGAGGACAAGATAATCCTGGAAGAATTTTTTGATGGACAACTGCTCCATAGGAGCGAAAAACAGTTCTGGGTCAGGTAATAGTCACCTTACAGTTTGTTTTGGCATGTTTCTGTTGTCCCTTAAAGGACAAGTGTCTGCTGTTCTTCTTTTTAGATATGCTTATGTTCTTACTCTGCAACATTTTGGGTTGGGCCAAATACTGTTCAGTCTGTTGGTTCTAATGTCATTAGAGTCTAGGCCCAGCCTATTTTTCAGCTCTGATTATGAGCCAGTTTTGCCTCTTTTTTGGTTAGCGCAATGCACCTAAGGATTGTACTTATATTTCCTTTGAAATTAAAATACATTTTTTTTCATGGAAAAAAATGATGCATTTTCAGGAAAAAGAATAAAATAGCATAAGAGCAAAGGAAAAGCAAATTGGAAAGTTGTGTTCATACATGATTCTATGCTGCTTCAGTAGTATCAGTGCATTCGAGGTTAGATGATAAGACATCTGACAATGGTCGATGCAAACACATTGAGGCCCTACAACATGTGTTGAATGCAGTTCTTATTTCTGTCTTCCATGTGAATAATTTATTTTTATCATCGCAAGCATTCTAGCTGTACCCCGGGGTTAGTGACTTATTTTCCGGTTTCTGCAAGAATTGCTGAGAACATTCAAGTTGATTCAGTAGTTTCCTAATGAAATTCGATGCTTCACATTGTTCCAGAAAATTACATGCACACTTCTATGAGCATAGGATTCGGATCCGTGTATTTGTATTATAACAACTTGTTATCCAAGAAAGACGCTACAAAAGAGATGATTAGGAATCCTTTGCTAGCAAATATAACTTCAATCATCAATGTCACCAAATAAGGAAACGTCAATTTTCACAACAAGTTCTATTCATTGCCACTTTACATCCTACTAGCATATGCAATAAAGTTATTAAAAAACCAAAAAAAAACTCAATTCAAATGTCCACAAACATCAAATCAATGGGAAAGATAAAGATGCATACTTATGAGATGCCACAAAAAGCTCTTCATTTTTTGCACCTCTAAGATTCTCTGTCCCCAGCTTTACTAGAAAAGATCTCCAGTGTAACCGTTCTTCTGCTGGGACACCATGAAATCTGCATCCTTCTATTAGTCAGTGTCAAGCGCATTAAACATCTTCCATGAATGACCTTAGACAAAGAATCATGAGAATGAAACAAGCAAAAATCTCCTGAGCAAGAGGTAGACCAAACATTCAGGAAATCCTTTCCTACAAAAAAAACTCCATGGTTGGTTGAAGAACTGCACTGAGAGAGGTTCCAGATTCATAGCTCAGCCTCAGGTTTTTCGCTTACAAGAAGTAAAAATTATTCTTTGGAAAAAGCAATCTTGCAGCCTGATTTCCTACAACTAATGGGTTTGAAATCTGACTGAAAAGAGATGCATTTCAAAAGCATCTAAAATATGCTTGTTTAATTTTTCTAATTGAATAAAAACCACATTGACCTGTGATTGCTGACTATGGGAAAAGAGAAGAAAACAGGTTTGCCATTGTGACTTTGCAATGACCTAGTTCTATAATGCATTTAAACAAGACAATGGAAGTACAGAATACTAGATATTAATATGTTTGACCAGAGCCACTATTCATCCTTCAGAAAGCTGACTATCTTTAACCTTTAACTTCAGATTAAGTCCCAACACCAACATCAATTATAATTACATTGACCAGTATTGCCAGTGCCTATGATTCTTCACCTGCCTTGCATTGTATGTCGCATTGTGTCAACACCCAATGCCCTATCAAATGGTGATAATATAAAATAAGATAAGATAATTTTATTAATGTCCAACAACTGACCACAGAAGTACGTCAATGGGACTAAAAGTGTACATCCAGAAAGGTACAAAAAGTGGGAGTGCAAAAGTAACTCCTAGATCAATGAAAGCAGAAAAAGAGAAAGAACCAAGTGTCTAGCTAAAAGAAGATATAAAATAAGGTGTAAGTACAAGAAAGATGCTAGAAACTGAGGAGTCTCGATGCTTAACAAAAGAGAGAATGTCAATACCTGCTGGAGCTGGAGCTCACTGCCCAGGACAAGTGAGGGGGCTGTGAAACAGTCTCTCCGATAGAGTCATCAATAACTATGAAAGGGCTAATACACTAGGAGATGATACCCTCTCCTAATCCTAGGGGGGTCATAGGAGTGAGGAAGCCCTGGTCTCCTAACATCCAAGGCCATGGAGAAGAAACTCCAGATGGAATCCTGACTACTTGAACGAAAATGAGTAGTGTTAGATGGTGGGGAGGCAACTCTAGGGTTGCCTAGCACTGATCTATCTGTTGATCTGGTGGACTACACCATGTGTCCTGGCACAACAGCTAATCATGGGTTTTGAGCTCGATATATTGAAAATGGTGTAAGCTTCACTCTCAACCATGGTCGACCATATATTGTAACCATTATTATATTTCTAGGATTGGCTAAGGTCAGCCTTGTAAGCATAGGCTCGTAACCCCTCTCGGGGAAAGCGCCCTATTTTTTGAGTTGTGTGTATATACCCAACTCTCATTTGTAATTAAGGTGATTCTTATTCGTCTTTTATCAAAGTTGATTTACCTAGAAGCACCCTCAAGTGTTGTGCTCTCTTTTGTTCATGGGTTTCTCTCTTTCTAGTGCACGTGTACTTGGGTTATTTCTCTAGGGTTGCATCCCTCTTGGTTGATTTCTCTTTAGTTGGGTTGCATTGGTGCTGGTTTATTTTCTCTTTATTGAAAAAATAGGGCATGAGTTTGTTTTGTTTGATTCTCTCTATCTCTTCTGAATCTCAACATAGTGTCAAAGTGGGTGTGAATCTCAACATGGTAAAAAGCACGTGTGAACCTCACTTACTCAATTTAGCAATTGATCCAATGATTTTAGGCTAGTGGCATCCCCTAACCGCTGCGGAAATAGGGTTTTTGGATCATCTCTTTTTGGGGTTTCTTAAGGATTTTCCAAGGGTTTAAACCCTCCTTCAAAGACTCACTTCAGCAACAGATCCAAAGATTTTTGGTTAGTGGCATCGCTTAATGCATCTTTGCAACTACAGAATTAAGGTTATCAGATTGTCTCCTTTTCTAGGGTATCCTAGGGTTTTTCCCAAGGTTTAAAGTTAAATCCTCCTTCAAGGCTGGCACATTTTTTCTAGGGTTTCCTAGGATTTAAACCCTCCTTCATGGCTAGTGCATTTTTCTAGGGTTTCCCTACATTTAAATCCTCCTTCAAGGCTAGCACTCATTTCCTTTGTTCTGCAAAAACTAGTACCTCTCTTTCTCTTTGGGCCTATCAAGGTCACCTTCTGAAGACTTTATGGAGGATTATTCTTTGCATTGTTATTGAACCTAATGGACTCATCTTACATTACAAATTTGGTTGAGCACTCTGCATGGGGCCCTTCCTATATGATAATCAACAACAAGAAAGTGGAGAGAAAGTGATCATTGGTGATATTGATGAAGTTCCTACTGACGGTCTGCCAAGATCTTTTCCACTTCTTACTAATGATTCACCTACATATGACTCAAAGCATGTTTCAATGGATCAAACTCTTTCACATTATGATGTTGGTCCATTGCAGATGCACTACATTCGACAACTCCAATCTCGAGGATAGCTTGTGCTAATCTTTGTACCTTCAATGGACCAACATGTTTCACATTATGATGTTTGTCCATTCTGAATGCACTACAGTTGGCAACTCCATTCTCAAGGATAGCTTGTGCCAATCTTTGTACCTTCAACAAACTAGCATGAGTGGATCTTCCTCTTTTAGATTATGATGTTGGTCCGAGGAGATACATTTGGTAACTCCATTCATAGGGATAGCTTGTGCCAATCTCTGTACTTTCAACAAACCAGCTTGTTGACATGTTCACAAAACCTTTGCTTATGGACACCTTCACCAACTTGTTGAATCGTATTAGTGTGGGAGATATGGAGTTCAGGGGGGATTATATGTAAAGTCTTCTCTATGTGGCCCTTGTTCAGCATTAAGGGGGGGATGTGAATCTTTTGATGTAATGCCTTCTCTTCAAGGCCAAGTCTTCAAATTAAGGGGGGGTGTTGAAAATAAGGGTGTAATCTTCATTTTTAGCCACAATCAACCTTACATTGAGTTGGTTATTTATACACTCACCCTCATTTGTATTTTGGCCATAGCCAACCTTATATAGAGTTGGATATCTATACACCCACCCTCATTCTTATTTCGGCCACAATCGACCTCATATAGAATTGGGTATCTATACACCTACCCTCATGTGTATTTCAACCACAACCAACCTTATATAGAGTTATGTATCTATACACCCACTCTCATTTGTATTTCGACCACAACCAACCTTATATTGAGGTGGGTATCTATACACACTCTCATTTGTATTCATCATTTTTCTTTGTGGCCCCCTATTCAACTTAAGGGGGGTGTTGAAAATGGTGTAAGCTTCACTTTCAGCGACATCTAACCTTACAATCATTATTATATTTCTAGGGTTGGCTAAGGCCAACCTTCTACACATAGGCTCATAACCCCTCCCCTAGAGAAAGCAACCTACCTCTTAAATTGTGTATACATACACAACTCTCACTTGTAATTTATCATCAAGTGAATCTTATTCATCTTTTATCAAAGTGATTTGCCCACACTCAAGTGATACACTCTATTTTGTTCATGGGTTTTTTTCTCTTTCTAGTGCACTTGTACTTGGGTTATTTCTCTCTCTAGGGTTACATCAGTCTTTGTTGATTTCTCTTCAAGAGTTAGGCTACACTAGTGTTGATTTATTTTCTCTTAACTACAAAATTAGGTAATGTGTTGGTTCCATTCAATTCTCTATATTTCTTGTGAATCTCAACATGGTATCAAAGCAGTGAAGAACCTCACCCAATTTAGTAGTTGATCCAAAGATTTTTGGCTAGTGGCATCACCTAATGGAAGTAGAACAAGGGTTTTTGGATCATCTCTCTTTAGGGTTCCATTGGGGTTTTCCTAGGATTTAAACCCTCCTTCAATGGCTCACTTTAGCATATTGCAAGATTTTTTACTAGTGGCATAGCTCAAGGCTTCTTTGTGATTATGAAACTAGATTTTTTGGATCATCTATTTTCTAGGTTGACCTAGGGAATAAAACTTCCTTCAAGGTTGGCACATCCTTTTTAGGGTTTCAAGGCTAGCGCACTTTTCTAGTATTTCCTGAGGTTTTAACCCTCCTTCAAGGTCAGCATTCTCTTCCTTTGTTTTGCAACAAGAGGTGGTGCACTGCAGATTTTTTTCTGAAAGAACCTAGTACCCTCTCTTTCTCTTGCACCTATCAAGGTGAACTTTTGAAGACTTTATGGAGGTTTCTTCTTTGTGTTGTTATTGACCCTAATGGACTCATCTTACATTGCACATTTGGTTGTGCACTCTACATATGGGCCCTTCCCCTCCAATTATCAACAACAACAGAGTTGAGAGAAAGTGATCATTGATGATATTTATGAAGTTCCTACACACAACCCACCAAGTACATTTTCATTGCTTCTTACAAACGACTCGCCTATAGATGATTCTAAACATCTTTCAATGGATCAAACACTTTCACATTATGATTTTGATCCATTTTGGATGCACCACATTCAACAACTCCATTTGCTGTAACATGTATTTTCTATAAAAGTCCTCTCCTATTGCATGCTTCAGGACCCAGTTAAACAACAAGAGGTGACTTGGCGCGTCAAGGAAGTACATAAAAGAGGGAAGATGGTTTAGAGAGATGGCCACCAACTAAAGTACCCAAGATATCTCTAAGAATCAACATCAAGCGCACCATGGGGGTCAGCAAGGGCAATGGCCTTTGAAGAACAAAGTGCTAAATAGGGATATCAATCCCTCTCGAGGGCAAAATCCCCAAAAACCCAGACTCTATGAAGGAATGAAATTAGTCAAAATATGGCCTCGAGGAGAAAACGTTGAGCACCAAACTCCACTTGAATAATGGGTCGAGGGATGGTCCATTTGCATCGAATGATGCGCCAGAGGAGGAGGCTCTAGACTCTCTCTGACTTAGTCCAATCAATGTCAAGCAAACTCGATTCCCCAATCTCAAAAGCATAAAGGACCATGGAACTAATGATCATGTCCAAAATGTGCATATTGGACAAGATATCCTAGAAATAGTCTTGGAAGCGTCGTCTCTCAAGAAGGGAACGGGAGCTATATCCCTTGTTGAGTTGAAACTAAAGGGCATGTTGCAAGATGAAACATGGCCATGTGAACTAAACCCCCAAGTATGTGTAGATTGTAGTGATCTTGACCACTTCCCCCTGAAAGTAGAAATGGTAGTTAAATAGAGCATATTTTGATGCATTGAAGATCATATCCTTGGTTTTACCCAAGTTGACCGTCCACTGTCGAAGATAACAGAAGCTTAATGGAGAATCAATCTATCTCCATGGTCCCCCTCAGGCAAAGGGGCCAAAATGATCAAATCATCAACAAAAAGAAGCAAGGCTATCAACACGTGATGTAGAAGGCAACCATCACCATCTTAAATATGCTCCCGGAGAAAAGATTACATCACATCAACGTAAATCCCAAAGAGGGTCAATGAGAGGGGACATCCATGCTTAACACCAATGGTGCTTCGAATGAAATCAAAAAGGTCGTGGGATGTACAAAATAACTAAGGACTAACTCATAGAGTCTCATGATGGTAACCAAGAGTGTCGTCAAAACGCATATTATAACTACATAAAGAAGAAACATCAAATACAAATCTTGTAATCTTATGGAATTGCACAAAGCATTTAACAAGTTATGTCAGTGCAATAGTTCATAGTGTGAACAAAACACTATCCCAACCCCAAACTAACCAATGTGACATAGTAGACAAGATTGCATTAACGAATTCAATCAAACCACTTGATTAGTGTGCTACTCACAGTGAATTATTTAGTGGGTTCTAAAGTAAATCTTAGCTAGACATGCTTAAAGAAACAAAAACTTACAATAGCGTAAATTTTACACCACTTCAAGGCATAGAGGAAAAAGCAACAAGTGTCAACAAGGAATAGGGTTTTAACTTTTGTTTAAGTTACTACACTAGATTTATAATATATCTATATTATTAGTTTGTTTACAATCAGTGTGTGTGGGGAGACCAATAAGTTACAATCATCTTGGGAATTAGTATGACAACTTTTTCAAGAAAGAAATCTTCAAGCTAGCAAGGAAAAATGAGAAAATCATAGCAAAGAGCATCTTAATAAGATGAGAAAAAATAATTTTACTAATGTCCAACGAATGACCATAAATAGGTCATGCTAGGTACATCAAAATCAATATACAGAGGGAATGTGAATGCAGCTCCTACAAAAGCATATCCAAGCTCTAAGGGTCAAATACCTAGAATCTAAAGTCTATCATCTAAAAATAAAAAGAAACAAAGTAGGAGTCTCAAAGAAGAAAGGATCCCTATCAACAATTCAAGAGCCTATAAAAATGTATCAAATGAAAGTGCATGGAGAATGTGCTCAAGGTCTCAAGGTGCCATTACCTACTAATGAGATGGACGATAAACTGCTAACCTCCAAATCTATACTCACAATTGGTGAATCTCTCCTACTGTCTAAGACCAAAGCAAAGAAACTCCTAATGGAGGATTGTCTTGATGAATTGGAAGATCTGGAAGAATTGGAATATCTAGAAGTATTGGAAGATTTGGGTGCTACCTGCTGCTTAGAATAGGTCAATCTTTGTTGGATCTAGATGAGAAGGAAGAAGGGTGTTTGATGTAATCAGAAGAACCATCCCAACTGGGACCCAACACTATCGCAAGGATCTCATGGATGAAGGTCAAGAGTCTCCATTAGATTTCATATATCTAGCAGCTAACATGGAACTACTCTCTACCTGCCTATGAAACATGATTCATTGAAAACCCCCCTCGTGTCTCGAATCCGATGTGGGGACACGGATTCGACCTAATTTGTGTCCGACACGAATTTAGGGCGTGTCCTTCACACGTGACACGACCTAAATTCGTGTCGAACACGAATTAGGATGGTGTCCCGATTTCCTGACACGTGTCACGGAAAAAGGAGGCACACCCCCTCTAAAAAGCGTATTTCTCATTGTTTTCTCAACAGGTCACGGTGTGGGTGATTTTGGTGAGCAAGGAAGAGGTTTTTGTGCAGGTTTGAGAGCATTGCAAGTGTTTCCAAGTGGATTTGAGGACCAAACTGCAGGTTTTTTGCTACAACAGTGATATTTCTTCCTCCTCCAACAAAATTGATGGCTCAATCATCAAAGACAACAACAAAAGGGCAAAGGAAAGGGAAGAATCCCAATGTTGGTGTTTCTCCTCCTCCAACAAATTCAGTACCCTCTTTTAGTGTCCCATCTTCTGCAAGTGGAGCTGGAAGTGAAGCTTCAAATGATGGAAAAATCAGCAAAACAACAAAGTCAAGACAGCAAATATCCATTGTGGAAGTATGTTACAAAGAAACAAGGCGATGGGGCCAAGGCAAAAGGGGGTGGGAATGTTTTGTGGACATGTGGCTTTTGCCATACTGATTTTACAAGCACTTATTACCGAGTTAAAGGCCATTTGTTGGGGCTTCCTTGTGGACTTGGAGCATGTAAATCAGT
>JASDQU011176504.1:20401-38260 GCA_032191745.1 Picea mariana
CCATACTGCTTCTCTGCTAGCATTATTGGTTGCTATATATTTTGCTTCAGCTGTACTTAGTGCTATGGAGCCATGTTTCTTGCTAGACCAAGATATCATAGTTGAACCCAAGCTAAAACAGTATCCGAAAGTACTCTTCTGGTCCAATGAGCTCCCAGCCCAATCTGAATCAACATAACCATGAAGCAACACTCTTCCACTGGAAATGTATCTAAGTCCATATGCAATGGACCCTTCAAATATCTGAGGACATGTTTGGCAGCAATCCAATGTTTGTGTCTCGGCTCAGACATGAGCTGACTCAAGGCGCTTACAACAAAGCATATATTCGGTCTTGTATGGATCAAATACATCAAGGATCCAATAAGTTGCATGTACATAGATGGGTCCACCAAGTGTGATTCAGAATCTAACTCATGCAGCTTCTTTAAGTTAGATACCATGGGTGTAGACATGGATTTACAATCTAACATACCAAATTTGTGCAATATATCAACTGTATATTTTCCTTGAGAAAGGAAAATTTCATCTGTTCTTTGCCACACTTCCAAACCAAGGAAGTAATGCATGAGTCCAATGTCTTCCATTTCAAATTCAAAAGTGAGCTCCCTCTTACACTAGGCTATCAGTTGTTCCTCTCCTGTAAGAAACAAATCATCAACATATAGAACCAAAATCAGGGGATGATTTTCTACTACCTTGAAATACAGGTTGGGATCAACTGCACTCTTGAAGAAAACCAGGCTCTAAAGATAACTGTCAATTCTCGCATACCAAGCCCTTGGTGCCTGTTTCAGCCCATATAGTGTTTTCCTTAATTTGCACACATGTGATTCTTTTCTATTAACCACAAAGCCCTCTAATTGTTCTAAATACACTTCTTCCTCAACTTGGCCATTGAGGAATGTTGTCTTTACATCCATCTGATGAAGTTTCCAACCTAGAACTGAAGCAAGAGAGATAATGGTTTTGATGGAAGTATACCTTGCAATTGGTGCAAATGTCTCATCATAATCTATCCTTTCCTTTTGAGAAAAACCACAAATTTGGCTTTGTATTTCTCAATACTCCCATCAACTGCATGTTTGATCTTGTAGATCCACTTAGAAGTAACCACAGATTTTCCTTTTGGTCTTGGAACCACTTCCCACACATCATTCTTCATGATGGATTGATATTCTTCCACCATGGCATCTTTCCATACGTGTTGCTTAGCAACATCCTCATAGATGGTGGGCTCTGCATCACTAATCTGAGCCATAAGAGCCAAATAACCTGAATATCTTTGATGTCTATTACTCTCTCTAAATGTACTTGAAGGAGCAGCATGTTTTTCCGCCTCTCACAAAATTTCTCTACACCAGGCATGTTTCCTCTTAGCAGGAGATACCTCCAGAGGTCTCTCTATCTATTCTACTAGATCCACAATATCAAACTGATCCAATGGCTCTTCAGGTTCCTCCATCTTTGTATCAAGTTGCAACTCTTTAGATTGCTTAAATGCAGCTTCTTCATGAAATGTTACATCCCTGCTTACCTCAATTTGTCTTTGGCTTGGAACATAGATCTTGTAGGACGATCTGTGTGAGGGTTCTCTTATGGTTGATCTACTTGCTGTCTAGATCTGAGGGTTCTCTTGTGATTGATTTCCTTCTGTTCTATCACTGCTTATTGAAAGGTTTTTTCTGTTGGGGTTATTTGTTGTTATGACTATGGATTATTGTTGTTTCCATTGGGGTTCACTATCTATGGAAAAACTGTCCCACAGTTCTCTTTGACAGAGATCAAACCCTAAGAGGTTTGATCCATGAACCTGAACTAAATCTAAGCATACTTACAAAGGCATACATCTCACTTGTGACAGGTACATCTCTCATTGATTCAAGAGGTAAGCTAAAAGTTATTTCATAACTTTGAAATTTTTATTTGCTTTAGATCTGTTTGTATGCTTTATTCTTTATGCTGATCTAGTAATCATAAAATTTTAAAAGAACTTTTGTTTTGAATTTTCACCATTTCTAACATGGTATCAGAGCTTAGGGCGTGAAGGAGCTCAAGAGTAGCAAACTTGAGCCTGTGTAGATCCAACTCTTAAGGTTTACAGATCAGCAGTCATTAAAACCCAAATTCAAGTTGCTATGTTCTTAACTTTTTGTTTGTTTTAAAGAAAGAGTACTTGTAAGGGCACCTAGTTTCAGTTTTTTGTTTTTACTTTCTGAAGGTTGTTTCTTATTGTCTAAAGTTGCTACTTTCTGGGTTAGTAAATGGACACATGGAGTACCATGTGCAGCATGGGCCCCTGATCCAAGAAAGGAAGAATGGGTTAGTAAATGGCCTTTCTTTTCAATGTTGTGTTTGTCATGATAGCTTCTCATAGCAATTATTTTATGAGCAGTGTATTCCTTGATATCTTCATAGTGAATAGCTCTAACAGTCATGGTTTTGTTACCCAGTGGTCTGTGTATTCCAGAAGAATTGATTTTGTAAGCACTGAGGGATATTGTGTCACTAGTCTGTAGGTGCACAGAGATTCAAGCAAGCAATAAATTTAAATGCTAGAATTCAAGTCAAAACTACTCATGATTGTAACTGTAACAATATATCTTCAGCAGTTTAAATCTGTGCAACCTACTCCACGCATGTGACACCATTGAGATGGTGTGGATTGAACACCCAATTCAAGGGTTGACTCTACTTGAAATTTCACTATACTGATTGAATACTTCCACAACCAGTTACAGTAAATGTTTCCTTATCTATTGAAAGATATAGGATACCACCAGCCATCTGTTAAACTTGTTGCTCTCTTCTTTAATGTACTTCTGAAAATTAATATTATTAGAACAAGTGTTGTGCATTTGTTAAACATTAACAGCAATCAATTTTTTAATGGCAGAAATATAGAAGCTCCTCAGAGTTGGTCACTTTAGATCGATTAGGGAGAGGATGATATGTTTTCTGCTGAGACTTACATTGGGTGCTTAGCTTCAGATGGCTTTGATTGGAGAAGAGAATAGATGATCTCTGTACTCCTGTTGGATGGTTGAGAATTTGCATTTCAATCATCCTTGATGAATTTTTAATTCACCAGAAAGGCAACCATAAACTCACTACTATGGTTCTTAACAGATGGCACTTTTGATTTGAGAGTAACATCACAATAGAAGACAATCAAATTTAATTTGTTTCATTTTTCTAATGTGGATGCCAGGGTGTTGATTCCAGATTTAGAGCCTGTAGGCATTGACTCAATTTAATTGCCTACAATGTTAATAAACATGTTATTAACATAATGTTGCCTAAAAGAATGGGCTCAACCAGGGATAGTGAAAGACTATATTATTTATTCTCGTGTACACTTGTGGGATGCAAGTTTTGGATGCCAAAGTAAACTTGTTTGGATTATTGGTGGAGTGACCAATGCTAGCTGAGAGAGATTTCATGTTAGGAGAATCTAGAGGCTAGTGTTTTTTTATTTTTGGTGGATCCTTGGTTTTCTGTTGTAGATTCCTTGAGATCATGTTCAAGTTCACTTTGATCAGTTTAAGTAACTCTGATCAGGAACCAAACCCTTATAAAAAGGGGGTCATGCATAGACATCAAACTAGTAGGACAGTTACTTACAATTACTGCATACACAAAGATGCCCCAGATAACTACAGCAGGTAGCAGGCTGCAAAGCACATGTGTCTTCAGCCCAAGCTAGTTTAAGAACTCAATAAAGCTACTTGTTTTCCGTTATATGTATCCTACAGTTTATGAGGTCACATGACAGAAGTATAACCTGGTAAAAAGTCTAACTCAGCTTTTCATATTAAACTTGGTATCGGCACCAAGTACATCTAGCAGAGATACGACACCAGATCAGAGTCATAGGATCTTGTGGGTTCAGAGGGAGCCAGTTGGCACATACAGTGATGCAGACATTTTATGAGACTCAGAGGGAGCAGTCCCTGTATGTGAGTTAGGCCATGACATGCAGCAGATGGCAGTATTGAGATTAAATTTGTGACTTCTCTCAGATATAAGGGATTGCCTATGATCAGATCCTTACTCTCCTATTGCCAGATTACTTCCAGCAAGTTCATTACCTCTCTTGCCGCTTTTTTTGATTGGAAACTTCACCGGATAGATGTTAAGACTGATTTTCTTAACGATGAAGTTGAGCAAGAGGTTATATAAAACAGCCTGAGGGGTCTGTAATCCATGGGAAAGAATCTCATAAATTGTAGCAAGCTCCGAGAGCTTGGTATGGAAGAATTCACAGTTTCTCTACAGAGTCTTGGGTTCACCAAGAGTATTGCAGATTCCAATCTTTATATAAAGATTGTACAAAATCATCCTGTTATCTTAGGATGTTTTGTTCCTTACAGGAAAGGAAATTTTTGATAGCTCAGACTAAGAGGGAGCTTTTCAGAAGAAGTTGAAATCAAAGACTTGGGTCTTTTACATTATTTTTTGAGCTTAGAGGTGTGGGAACCAAGTGAGATCTTTTATACAGTTGAGATACTCCGCAAACTTGGCATGTTGGACTGTAAGTCCATATCCACACCGATGATTTCTAAAGTGAAGAAGTTACAAGATCAAGCTACAGTTTCAGATCCGGAAGACCTTTTTGGGTCCTTGATGTATCTTATACATACCAGACCGGATATTTATCATGCAGTGAATGCCCCCTACCAGTTCATGTATGAACCAAAGCATATGGTTGATGTGAAACATATTTTCAGATATGTTCGGGGGACTACAGCCTATGGGCTTAGATACACTTTAGTGGAGGTGTAATGCTTCATGGTTATACAGATTTAGATTGGTTGGGCAGCACAGCGGACCGGAAGAGTACTTCCGGATATTGTTTCAGTTTGGGTTCGGCTATGATCTCCTGGTTCAGCAGAAATAGGGCTCCATAGCCTAGAGCACTACAAAGGAAGAATCTATTACTGCAATTGCTGCTAGTAGAGAAGCAACGTGGCTCAGAAAGCTACTCTCAGATTTGTTCAGTGCTGAGTTGGAACCCACAGTAATCCACTGTTTTAACAGAGCTGTGTAAAGCTCTTCGTGATTCCTGTGTTTTTCATGACAAACACATTAAGATGAGATATCACTATGTTCAGGACATAGTGCAGAAGAACATTCTCAGTATTCAGTATGTTCTGAGACGGCGAAAGAAACCACAGACATTTTGACCAAGTCTATGTCATTGACAAAGGATGTGTACTTTCGAGACAAGCTTGGTGTTGCTGAGAATACCTCTCTTGCTAAGAGGGAGTGTTGAAATTAATAAAGCTGTAAGAGCCATTCTCCAATGGATGGAAAAGACCCTAGTTGTGGACTAGGGCCCCCAATACACTCCTAGGGTTTCTTGGTATGAGACCAAGCAGTGAAAGCCATGGCAAAAGACCCTTCTGAGGGCCCCCAGTAGATGACTGGGGTTCTTGGTATAGAACCAAGCAGAAAGACCCTTGTGAGGGCCCTCAGTAGATAACTGGGGTTCTTGGTCTTGGACCTAGCAGTAAGTCCCTAGATGTGTCTAGGGCCCCTGGATGTGTTCCAGGGAATCCTTGCTCAGTGCTTGGATTGATCCTTGGATATGTTCCTTGGTGGTTGAGATAAGTCCCTAGATGTGTCTAAGGCCCATGGACATGTTCCAGGGAACCCTTGCTTAATGCATGGGTTAATCCTTCGTCTCGTACCTTCATGGATAAGACCCTAGATGTGTTTTAGGTTCCCCAGATGTGTTCGGGCAACCTGGTTCTTAACCAGGTAGATCTTGGTGTAATACCAAGATATGTTGATATGTGATCCTCTTCCTCTCTCCCGGGATGTATCTAGGAGTGTCTATGAAGATGGATCTGGCCACATTGTTGATGTACCCTCTTATACAGTGATGATAAAGTTTATAGGTTACTATGAGATTCATGTGGACATGTTTTGCCATCATGTAACCCCCCCTTGACTTTGTATTAACAAGTACCCCCCTTGTTGGTTTGCTTTCCCTATTTGTTTTATGTGATGGGGATTTTATTTATGTGTTTAGGGTTTTATTTATGAGATTGGGGTTTTAATTTATATTGATATTAATTGACAATTTAATTAATATTTATATTAATTAAATGTCAATATTTAATTTTATTTTTAATTACCCTAACCCCTCTCCCTAAGTATAAATAAGACCCTACCCCTCTAGCATTGATCACTCACTCTTTCTCTCCTCACACTCCTTGCTGTGGCTACCTCAGTGAACACAATCTCTAGTTGGTGCAGCCTCCCTCTTGAGCATTAGTTTCAGATGTTGATTGATCTTGGTTTTTGATGGTGTATAGGGTGCATGCAGCCCCTCTTTCTTTGACTGCCAGATCTACTGTAACAGAGCTGTGGCCCCCCATCTCCCTGACTGCTGGACCTACCCCTTAGAAGCTACAGCTGGGTATGAGAGCCGCGGCTCCCTTTATTTGACTGTCATGTCTGTTTTAGCAGCCGCGGCCTCTCTTCCTTGTGCCATGTGTTGAATCTGAGGTCCTTGTGGAGGGTTAGCTATTTGCTGTCCAGATTTCTGAGTTGAGAGGGTTGTTGTTTGCCTATGGAGGGTTTACCCTCTTGCTGTCCTGAATTTCTGAGTGAGAGTTTTTGCTGCTTGCCTCTAGAGGGTTTGCTATCTAGACTTGTGGAGGTTGATCTAACTTGCTGTCCAGATCTGAGTGTTCTCTTACTTGCCGTCCAGATCTGAGTTTACTTATGGTTGCTTACTTGCTGTCCAGATCTGAGTTTACTTATGGTTGTTTACTTCCTGTCCAGATCTGTTGTTTACTTGCTATCCAGATCTGATGTTTACTTGCTGTCCAGATCTGAGTTTACTTATGGCTAGCTGTCCAGATCTGAGTGTTCTCTTGTGGATGTTTCCTTGCTGTCCAGTTTTGATTGAGGGTTTGTTGTTAGCTAAGTGAAGGGTTTTGCTATCTAGACTTGTGAAGTGTATGCCACTTACTTTCCAGATCTGTGTGAGAGTTCTCTTATGGTTGATCTACTTGCTGTCTAGATCTGAGGGTTCTCTTGTGATTGATTTCCTTCTGTGCTATCACTGCTTATTGAAAGGTTTTTCTGTTGGGGTTATTTGCTTTTATGACTATGGATTATTGTTGTTTCCATTGGGGTTCACTATCTATGGCAAAACTGTCCCACAGTTTTCTTTGACAGAGATCAAACCCTCAGAGGTTTGATCCATGAACCGGAACTAAATCTAAGCATACTTACAGAGGCATACAACTCACTTGTGACAGGTACATCTCTCATTGATTCAGGAGGTAAGCTAAAAGTTATTTCATAACTCAGAAATTTTTATTTGCTTCAGATCTGTTTGTATGTTTTATTCTTTATGTTGATCTAGTAATCAGAAAATTTTAAAAGCACTTTTGTTTTGAATTTTCACCATTTCTAACACCTAAGATGTGAAAATAGGACCATTGTATAGTGTTTATTTGAGTAAATATGAATCTGGAATTTATCATTTTTCTGTGCACTTGTCTTCTTTGTTTCATGGTCGTTCTTGAATGTTCATTCTATTAAACCTTTGTTGGCTGAGAATGCCAGCAATTGCATAATAGATTGTGGTAGAGGATAGTCCCTAAAAAGTTATTTAGGGACTTGATCGAAGTAACCTATGAACAAAGGAAAACACCACATAGACCGTGACAAGATACCCATTATCAATAATGCGTTGGTAATGTTTTCAATAACTCCATCCACTTATTATATAGTCTAAGATCTTTGGTGTTTACAAATGATGTCATTATACTCTAGAGTAATCCAAATGGAATCCCACTGATTAAGGAACTGCACCTGCTCTTTTAAGTTTTATTACTCCTACAATGTTGAGTCTTGACCATAAAATGGGGTAGGATCTAATAACATCTAATAATACTGAAACATAAAATGAAATGCAGCATGCTTAGGTATAAAGCTATTGGAAAGAAAGTTTGTTTGTAAGCCCAACAATAAATCCAATACAGTACAACATCTCTATTAGGCTTGTTGACGAGTACTAATGACTATTAATGGAACGGAACATCCTTGACCCTTTCTCCAGTACAAGACTGACCTTCAGCACTATGCATTCTCCAATGTGCTCCAATTGTAGGCTCTGTATGAGGGAAGAAAGAAAGAGACTACCATGGTGCAAGAAGGCTCTCTTTGTTAGAGAATCAATTTTCTAAATTTCTACCATCTTATTGAATGAATTCTTCCAAAAAAAGAAGGCAGAAATGTTTGTAAAATTGATGTTATGGAAGACAATTAAGTGGAATAAATGATTTTTGTAAATCGCAAGCAAATACTTCCTTTTACTGCAATTTCATGAACACAAACAGGCAATGCCTTCAATAAATCATCAAGGAAGAAATCAAAATGTTCTTCCAAAAGAGGTTTCAAGTTAGAGTATATTTCCTTTTACCTCTTCCTTCTGCATTTTTTGTAGCTTTCTTAACAATAGGAAAGTCACAAAGATGCTTCGCACCTTACAACTAAATTTAATCTACTTCTGGTCTAATATCAAGGATATCACTATGAGAAAGTTGTCTAACTGGTGTCCACAACCACTTTCAACCAAGAATTGCATTGTTTCTGCTGATCTATGTAATGTCAAATTGTCAAATTTAAGTTTGTTTGCATAGCACTCAGCAATCATAGGAACTCAGGTTACATGGAATGTACTCTTCTTCACACCATATCAATTGGAGACTTTATTTGTATTAAAATGCTAACAGGACATGTCACATACAGGCCAAATGTTTTGAGCAAATCTTGACCACGAGGAGCCATTACGCATCAGATTTGTTGAAAACTGTAACTAGACAATCAACGTATTGTTCAATCAGAAATCCAATAACACATATCCTGGATCATAGAGAAACACTACTTAAAACTAACTTAATACGGACGGATAGAGCAAGCAGAGTCTGACCCGAAAGGCTAGCTAGTGTATATTTTGATTTCTATTTTGAAATATCGCACAAATGTTTTTCTCGGAAAAAAGAAAAAGAGCGAGTACAATCTGAATAGACATTAAAGGACAGAACCCTTTAGAATTTCAAATTCCAAAAACTATAAAACCCTATCAATCACCTAGGGTTTCAAACTTAATCTGGGTAATCTGGGGAGTTTTGAGCCTCGGTTTTGGCATGAAGATTCCTTTCTTGTTTTTCTGGTTTCATAGGTACTCATCCAAGCATGTTCACGTTGTGGCATTCTGTAATTAAATGTAAAGGATAAATCCTCGCATTGATTGTCTTCCATGCTAAGATTTATATTATCCGTCGTCGGAGGCATTATCTGAGACCAGGATTTCAGATCTTGTGGAAATCTACGCATTTGTGCATGCTTTCATGCTAAAAAAAGAGTTCAACTTTAAGATTAAGGATGGTACAGGCTCGGGAATCTGTGTTGATCTTAGAGAACCTGGTGAAAAATTAAGAAAATCAAGTCGCGGGATCGAATCCCATGAACAGTGGATGGATGAAGTTACCTTTCAAGAAGAATGTTGCCTTCACGGTTTGCAAATAGCACCGTTAGCAGCATCGTGCTTGGTCGTTGGCCGAACGCGAGGTCGAATCTCCTCCCCACCAGCGGCAAATTATCGTGGGAAATGGAATGACAATTAAACCCCTCCTTACTATGGCCTCGTACGAAAACATTCGAGGGCTTTTATAGGCAAAATAGTGATTGTCGACAGTAACGTCGGGCTGACGTTCCCTGTCACCTAACATAATACACACTGATCAGGGTATTGTAACAGATCATCTTCCCGTCTCCCAATTTGAGAAGAATTTGTCGAAATTTCACGGTGATAGGCATACCAAAAACTTTAGGATCGTAAGAATTAGATAAACGGAGTTTAAACTAAATTTAATTTAAGAGGGGATATTTTGAACAAATTTATTCAAACTTATCAAGCCATTTCATAGTATTGAACACAAAGGGTTGGACATGGCTTTCCATAATCCTTCAAATATATTTAGAGTTGTTAAATCTAGTGAGCTACCATGGTCGACAAAAGCTATGAAATGAAATGATGCCAGGTTCTATGGCTATAGGGATATAGATACAAGGTATAGTCAAAAGAGTGGTCTTTGCTTCAAACTCGTTATTGAAGGTGTAATGACATATGTATTGTCTTTGGTTGTACAAGTAACATTATTCAATTGAAGCATTTTGTTGGATTACTTGGCTAAATCATTGTCATTGTCATCTTTGACCTAGTCCATAATAATTCTCCATATTGTTCAATTTTTTTAATGTGCTTATTGCCTCTTGGTTGGCTTCTTTGAAAGAGTCTCATTCCTGAATGAAAACAATGCGTTGTAAAGTTATGTCATATTGAATCAGTGATGATTCATCCAAAATATTCAGATGACTCCATCATTATGGGTCAAGGAAATATTGATGGAACCATAGTGCATACCAAAGGGTTATGTTCCAAGTAAGTGGGATAGACTTGGTAGATAAATGTAGTCTTTGAATTAAGCAAAAGGCAAGCAAGCAATTATTCTCTTCTAGTGCATTCTCCCTCGTTGATGTAGAGGATGGGATTTGGCAATAAGGAATAGGTAGATGGCATGCATAGTTAACTCACACATTTTACTATAAAGTTAAGCTTGGGATTCCAAGGAGAGAGCCTAATATATGTCATGAAGCTTATGGGAAGCTTCGTGATAGCTAGATTTCAACTTTTTCTCAAAAATAAAGAGATTCTAGATTTGTCAAAACATTAGAGTTTGGAGAAGTAGAGTAGTGTCTTCTACGGCAAGTATAGGAGTAGAAGAGCATTCAAATATAAATTTAGAGAGGGTGTCATCAACCTMGAGAAGATAACTCTTTGATGGTTCTTTAGTAGGGGCTTCGATGCTAACATAAATTATTATTTCCAAAGAGTAGCTTTCACATTCAAATTATCCATCTTCTGGCTTTGGATTATTTGTAGATTAAGAAAGWGTAAGTATTGTAGTGGTTAGTAGGTGAACTTTCAAATTGTTCACAGATATATATATTTATAGCATCAGATTCAACAAGCTTGTTAATTAGTGACTAGGAGAGTGTTGGGACAATTGATAGGGACATATCCAACRATTAGGGACAAGGTCGAATTGGATGATATTAATAACAAATCATAGTGCAATGTTTCTCCCTCCATCAAAAGTTGTATTATAAGCGTAAATGACGGCAAGCAAGGAATTTTTTCATAAAGAGGGAAATATAAACGTAGATGACTTAGGAACCCACCTTAAGCAAGGGGTAGATAACAAATGTTTGATAAAATCCTTTTTAGTGAAGTAATCATTAGTTTTTCAAATAAAGGATCGCAAATTAGACTCTAAAAATTCATTGTTGTGAGCTTGTTCATATTGTAAAATTTCATTCAACTTTTTCTTTAATGTAAACTTATAAGTCCAAAAGGAGCTAGAATGACACGAAGCAGTAAAGAATGTCAACCAACAAGTCCAAAAGGAGATGAAATGACACTAAGCAGCAAAGAGTGTCAAATGTAGACAACATGGTTTTTCTAGACACATGGCAACAATGAATCTCTGGCATAGATCTAAATGGACGTAATGCAACAACAAATGCCCACTGCAAAACAATATGGGTGAACATAGAGCAACAAAGAATGTTCAACATAGATTATGGACCTTTGATGGATTTCTAGTGACCTCAAAAGCCTTTTGATTTTGTCAAGGAGGAAAAGGTACTCTAGGTTGACAAAGTATGGGGAGACTAGTATTTCTTATTCAGTCAAGTCGCACTAAGCGTGTAATGAAAAGCATATGTAACCAACATCCAAACTATTCAGGATCAAAGAAAAATACTCTCAACACTAGAAGTAGTAAAGCAATCAACACGCTCATCAGTAATATTGACTTGGGAGCTATAATAGGATATCTAACTTGTGGGCTAGTTTAAAAATAGTTATGTGTTGTTCATTATGCCTAATGGAAACAAATTGATTAAAAATAAAAACCCATACCCAATCAAGGCTAAGTGTTTTGATATTTTCTTTGACAACTTCAGATGACAAACCCCATACCTTGTGAGCCATAGTAGTCATTTGATTGATTGTGATATCCACAATAGTTGGATGTGCTAAATCATGTAACTTTTGTATAGCATGGAGAGCACTAACCCAAACTTTAATAAAACTATAGAAAATTTTGGACCTGTCCAAATCCAATACAAAACTTGAACCAACGATATGCTAGATATCATTAGAGAGGTATATCCAAGAGAAATTGTGGCTAAGGATGATACATATGAGCATATTTTCTAATGTGCTTTGGCCTTTTAGATTTCAGAAAACTTGAGGATTTAATACTCAAAGCTTAAATAAACATATAAGATAAGCAAGGATGCCTAGATGGAAATGTCTTTTGGGAGAGGGGCCAAAGACATGGAAATTATCAAAATGTCGAGGGAGACTATCAACCTCATAGTCTTCTACTTTACAATAGCTCAAGGTATCAATCATATTATTAATAGGAGTTCTGCCAAGTCTATGCTTAGAGTGAACCAACTTGGTAGGTTTGACATATTATTTTTCAAGTTCTTCAAGTTCTTCAATAGGAAGATCGAAGGAAGGATAATCCCACCCAAGGAGTTTACTAGATTTTACTCATTTTTCTCTTGTATGTTCTCTTTTGATTTTATGGGTCATTTCGTGGTCAAGGACAACTTGGAGATTTTTCTCAATTTCATCGAGCTCATAATGCATGATATCAATATTGAATTCAACATAGTCAGTCCAAGTTATAAGTTGATTTGTTGTAATTGGACATATCAATCCTTTTCATTTGCATCCAGGCATTCAACCAAATGGTTATGGTTATCATGATACTTACTCTTTTTCTTGAGATTAGGACTAGAAGTAGTGGAAAACTTTTTCTTGGGAGGCCATTTTGCTTTGCATACTCATGACCATCAATAAACTAAGATTTGGGTGAAAAGTAAAAATGTTGCATACATGCATAAGGTTGAATCGATTTTGCATGAAGCAAGGTGAAAGGCTCATTAACTCATTTATGGTAACTAACAACAATATCAAATTGATATCATAATTAAGGCAACTCTTATACAATAGGATTTGATGCAACATCATGTTCTTATAAGATTTTAGGTATGATGTACTAAAGGTCTGCAATAGCTTATTTGGGAGGTCTAGGATTATATGTAGAATAGGGGTTCACCAAGGAAAAACTATTTCCAATCTGTTGGAGTTGAAGACTAAAGTTTTTTGTCAATATTGAAATCCTTGGTTTTAGCGATGGCTTATTTTAGAATACAAAATATGGCCATGGGTAGTATTGAATTCATCAAGGACTATTGTTTTTTAAAGAGAATATTCATATTCATCTTCATATGTAAGATCCCAATATTTAGACATTTATAGTTCTTCTGTAATGGGGCCTTGGGAATGAAATTGACCATGGATAGCCTCAACTTTATAATGACCAATGTGTTGAGCACGTGTAATCAACTAGACATAGAGAACGTGGAGCAAATTTTGATATTCAAATATTTGAATGTATTCTTCATGTTGAGACCAATAACACATCAAAATTTTCCATGTGTTTGAAAGTCATGGATCAGTAAGACTTATTGGGAAATTTGGGAAGGCATCATTACTTATAGATTCTTCATTCAAAGAAGAAATAAACGATCCAACTTTAGCAATATAAAACTCAATATGCCTATTATCAAGTATTGTAATATAGACATCACTATTTTTTCCCAACTGATACATAAGATCTACTACAATACGATAGCATCCAAAATGAATGAACTTATATTTATTTCCTTTATGTAGAGATTTGAGTTCGATTGGAATTAAGATAGGTAAGAGGTTGTCCTGAACTCCTCGCCAACAATGCTTAGGTTGATTTTAGTAGTGCAAGCAAAGTGTTGAGGTTGCACCTTAAAAAGATTGATCTTTTCGAGTAGGCCACACTTATAGATATCTTGCTTGTGAAGCTTAAACTCAATCAAAGAAAGAAGAGAACTAGAGRCATCTTCAACAAAAAAATTGTTTAGGACTATAAAGTTCCATGAGATCTGAGATTTAGCAATATTATCCATAATCGACACACTTAAATGAGGTTGACATAGAGAAAAATAATGTCAACTAACAAGTCCAAAAGGAGCTAGAATGACATAGAGCACCAAAGAGTGTCTAACTTGGACAATAGTATTTTTCTAGACACAAGGCAACAAGGAATGCCTAATAGAGATATGAATGGACATAGAGCAACAACAAATGTCCAATATAAAACGAACAAATCTAGGTTTAAAAGACGAACAATGAATGTCCAATACAAAACACACATATCTGGGTGAACACAAAGAAACAATGAATGTCTAATGCATAACACACAAGGTAGATGAACATAGAGCAATAAACAATGTTAAACACATATTCCAGACCCTTGGTGACTTCCTAGTGACTTGAAAAGGGTTTTGATTTTCTTAAGGGGTAAATATACTTTAGGTCGAAAGAGTTTCGGCGGACTGGTATTTCTAATTCACCGAGGTTGCACTAAGCATGGAGTGAAGAGCATAAGAAACCAACATCCACAATATTCAACATCATTGAGAAATATATCAAACACCAAAAGTTGTAAAGCAATCATTGCACTCAAGGATAACATAGACTTAAGAGAAAAAAATTATATAAAGATCGTATACCTTGAGCAAATCTTAGAAACACAACAGGGCTTTGATACCAAAGTAACACGAAGGCAATCAATGGTGATGCTTTGAACCCAAAGTAATAAGTTATCATGATGGACAAGTGGCCTCAAAGGCTTTGATATTATATCCAAATTATCTTGTAAATAATGCAAGCCATTACAACATATGTATATAGTCTTGAATATTGCAGATTTCAAATTCTATTTAAAACTATTTACTAAAAAATAAGATTAGGTCTTAAAAGTGAATCTCCTTGCATGACTCATTTTACGGTGTCTAAGATTAACTCAAACTTACTTTGTTCTTAATCAACCTACTTTATCTTAAAGTAGATTCCCACTTAGGGTCTTTGTCATAATGTG
The DNA here is from genome assembly GCA_032191745.1 of Picea mariana. Classification (NCBI taxonomy): domain Eukaryota; kingdom Viridiplantae; phylum Streptophyta; class Pinopsida; order Pinales; family Pinaceae; genus Picea; species Picea mariana. Next base: position 35,491 of record JASDQU011176504.1, read on the forward strand.
ACAATATCTACTCATGAGAGTAACTACTTTTACAAAAGCATCTACTATTGAATTTCATCATTAAATCATACACAATCTTCTTCACCACATTAGATGATAACAAAATCTCCATACCAGAGAAGGAGGTCCAATTAAGCATCATCAAAGTCATGAAATATAGATTGTACATTTTAGTTACCTCAAATTGGGGATACATGGGTTATCGATATAGAATGTGATGATTGGCTAGTGTTAAATGTGTTTCTTGGTTGGAATGTCAGTTAAAACGCATTCCACAAAGTGTTATAGTTGAAGTGAGAAAACATCATTTCTTTTTTATTCATAAATTTCCATCTTTGACTCGAAAGATAAGTTTCCAAAAGACTAGTAAGAATAGTAGAATTGATTTAGCAGATCCGATGATGACAATTGTATCGGTACATCCTACATTCAAAAGAATATCAGCCATAATACTATTGTTTGGATTCCACGTACCATGATTGATCATGAGGGTGATGAAATCAAAGTTATTAGGAACAACATAAAAAGGACGTCCCTTAGATACATAGGAATCATGCTCAAAACCATTCAATGGAAAGGCATATCCAGTTGCATGCTTCAAAAGGTTTATTTGCAAAAGTTTTCAACCCTTTCCAGACATGGGTAAGATCATCATCAACCATTCCTGCAGAAGCCATTTCCTTTGTGAGAGAGTTAGCTAAACTGTTGTCTAATGACTTAAGCCATTCAATTGTAAAATCAAGCAAGTTAAACCAAAGTTGCCAATTTAATAGCCTACCTAAGGCTACTAGTTGTAAATCCTCGACATTTGTTTTAAAAAAACTTGAAAAGTTACGGCTATTGGTTCAAACCATTAATACTTTAGGAAGTAAATAAAGTCATAATTTCGATTTTGTCTTTGATAACCAATTTTTTTTCTCCTATATGATATCTCTTTTTAGATATAGAAAATTTGTCTAGTTTTGCACCACAAAGTTCTTCACTACTACCAAGTTTCTCAATTAGCAAAGCAAACCAAAAATTATCAAAGGCATCTATTTGAAGTACTAACTTGCCTTTACCACAAGGCCAATAGAGAGGGGAAAGATGTTCAGATTTTGATTTAAATTATTTGACAACATTAGTAGCATCATGTGATCAACCCCCGAAACATGAATGCTCTCTAATATGGATTGTAATGGAACACTTAATAATGTATTCACTCTCATAATTAATTCAACCTTTAATGAGATAATGGTTGACACAATGGTGGCTAAAGAGTCATCTCTCACATAACAAGATCAAGCTTTCTATGCATATTTACAGAGCTGATGCAATAGACGAAAGTCAAGTTTCTTGTTGTGATTTCACAAGGGGGAAAGCTAATAACAAAAGTGACAGTGATGAATTCATCCCCAAATTTGTTAAGAGTGATAAGTTGAATCCAATTGCAATGAGGCATAAATTACTATTATGATTAAAAACATTCCTAATAAATACAAGTGAAACCTATTTCTGATAGGCTTTCTTAGTAACCGAGGCGATGACCTGAGGTTTTTGTGGTAGGAATTTTAAGGTGTTAGGACCATGGGCACATATGTGGCACCATGGAATCAGAATGAATCCTTGTAGATTACAATGATGTAGCTTAACGACATGATTATAGTAGGGTGACTGAGGGTTTCCATATATCTCGTTTGCCATAGTGACCAAGGTGAAAGGAGGGTTGACCTCATACTGATTATAAAGGAAGAGGTGATTGATTACTTAGATGGTCTGTTGGAGGGTCAACAAATTTGATCCAGTCTAAAATTATACCCTTTGTTGACACATTGGATCCAAAAAAGCAATCACTCTCGGGGTATATCCCATTGGAAGATGAGGTTGTCGATATTATTGGAGAAATGGCTCAGTCTTTGTTTGATTATAGTGCATGGGTAGGTGAGTTGATAGTGGATAGGGTGATGGTACTAGGTGATTCATCCACCTAGAATCTTAATTGTTAGACTAAAAAACCTATAGAGAAGTGTGTCTCGCTAAATTTGGAAGATCTATGGGCATCAACCCAAAGGATTGGTGAGTATAGGGGTTTAATGTGAGCATTTGATTCTTMTGTAGTCACATTTACTCTAGAAGAGACTTGAAAAGATCTCAAACTTTTGTTATGTGGTTCAAACACAAGAATCAAATGGTTTTCAATATTAGGCTTCATTGGAGATCAATTGGATGTCAACCACATGAGTGACTCTAMGACATTGGTCTCAGAGCAATTAGGGTTTCACGAATAAGAGGGTGAGARGAAACTTTAAATGACGAAGATATGTTAAGAAAACACAAGATCATGTTAACCTATTTCTAGGTGAGAAGATGAAGCTAAATGAGATATCAGGGATGGAGGACCTAGTGCTTGTAGGTCATTTCCTAGAAGAAGAATGAGCTCTGAAACTCTAAAGGTATGGACCAAATCAAACTTTGAGTCCATTATAGGTTATATTCCCAATGCATTACTATTGGTAAGAAGGTGGATAGCTTGGACCTTCCAGATGATGGGAGTGTTGAGGGGGGTGGATTCCCTTTAAATCAATAATAGCAATCACACCTGAAGATGAGGCCCAATTAGACTCTTCTTCATTTGGAATAGTGTGATTCTCTGGATTGATGGACCGACATCCTTTTCGATGGGCTTTGATGATTAGATGTTTGTTTCCCAACGTTCCCTTCAAACTACTTATCTCTTTTTTATATTTATTTATTTATTGTTTTAATGCAAGAAAGTGAAACTAATCTAAAA